>JAODLI010009126.1:0-26526 GCA_027575585.1 Percopsis omiscomaycus | reverse complement strand
CACACACACACACACACACACACACACACACACACACACACACACACACACACACACACACACACACACACAATATGCTGCATGTTCTGAGTGTCCTACTGTACTTTAGTGCTCTACTTGTTCCCTCCTCTTAGATGTTCTTCATGAGGTGCGATAAACCCCTCTGAAGAAAAGTGTGATATTTTAACTCCTGTTCTGGTGTGTGTGGATGCACACAGAGAATTAACCCTTTACCTGGAAATAAATACTTTGGATTGTTGTCGCTTGGTATAACCATCCTGATTTTGCAAGTTTCACTTCTCCGATATTTTTATTTTGTATATCAGTTTGGGAACATAGGAAGTTCCCAGACTGATATACAAAGTGAATATTTGTCAGCCGGTTACAGGACCATCGACCAATCAGCGTCAGTAGGCGCTGACAGTAATGAAGAACCTGTGCTCTGAAAATTGTCCCCACATAGGTCTTGTTCTGATTGTTTGAAGGTGATTACAATTGTCATCTAGCACCTATATTTGAAAATGACTGTCTCATTTTTATTGTTCTGATTTGTTAATTGACACCTATTGGCATTGCCTTTATAACAAACAGCTTAGAATGGAAAGTTTTCAGACTTATACACAAACTACAGTACTTGCTAGTTAGAGCAACTATATTCACCACTACTACAGATTTGAGACTAAATCAGTTAATTACGTTAATTTCCTCTTTTTGGATTTGGAAAGATTCATTTGTCAATGACCCAAACACATGTTTGGGTCATTGACAAAGCAGGACAAAGTGGAATTTGTCTGACACAGCACAATTCGTCAGTGTCTGCTATGTCTCTGCAACCTCAGCATATGCACTCTGCATACTATTGGTCTGACATTGGCTCATGTCTATCAATCCCATTACTTTGAAAATAATTAGCAAGTTAAAAGATGACTCTAGGGATATTTCCAACAACATAAACAATGGCAGGGAGAACTTAACAAAGCAGGGCAACATGATGATTTCCCAAATGTAGAGCATACAGGATTACAATTTCCAAGACATAATTCTGTAAGCAGTTTTTTGCCTGAACTTTGTTGTTGTAAGCATAAACTCCTTCCTGTGCACCCCCTTGATTTACCACAAGCTGTAGGCTAAACATTCCCGTTAAATCCTCTAGCTGATGCAGGCAGTGCACCACAGTTATAATAAAGTTGGAAGCTGAGGGGTTAAAGGTTCACAGTAATGCTTTGGTCCAGCGTGTGCAAGAGATCGGGCAGTAAAGGGATGGCGGCTGCACAAGGACACTGTTCGGGGGTTGGCTTCCAGGACAAAGGATCTGATTCACGGAACACCCCACTAGCCTGCGAGGAGGGGCTGGGAAAGAGGCCTGCTTGGCTGCAGGCTGGCAGAGCTTGGCTTTATCTAAATCACTGCATATACTAAATATTGGCAATAACATAGAGTGCATCATGCATAATCACCAGTGTCTTTATTACAACCAATGCCCTCTGTCATTAAGGGGTGGGCTGGTATATATGACATATCTTTGTTTTTTTGTTAAAGAAGTAATATGGATAAATATGTTAATGCTATGAAAAGTATTTTCGGTTCAATTACTGTGAGCTCCAGTTTGATGGTCTATCCCAAAAGAACAGTCTGCTCCAAGGAACATTTCTGTGTAGGGCACACAGGTTTGGCCTCCGATCTTTCCAAATACAAAGGGCTAGACAATTTGCATAAGCACTGCATGGGACTGTAACCCTATGTGACAGGGGAATAAGTGTAGCCGTATGAAATGCCTGGATATGAAGATGGAAAAATCAAATACATCCTAGGCCGACTAGCAAAATGGAATGCTTCCAAACCTGATAATTACAGGCTGCTCAATCTGAAATGCAAGACTAACATGGCATCTGGTAGTTTATAGATTATAGGTCCTTCATCTTTCACTGAATTTCTCCCTTATTTTCTGGTCTATTTCTTGCATGTAATAAAAAGTTGAAGATGTCTTAGGTTAATCTTTGCTGGTTCACATTTTCTGATTATACTGTGTGCAAAAAAAAAGATTTGTCTTGTGTTTAATGAGCCATGAGTATGAGACTCACTGGGAAAGCAATCTATAATATAATATATAATATAATCCTTTTCTAAAGATTGAGGAACATTGTTTATGACTTCTCCAGGCTGCTGTGTTTCACCAGCAGTCTTTAGTGCTCCTTTCCCCCTGAAATGAGAGGTTGGTTTATTTGTGTATTATTTGAAGAGATTTTGTTGAAGAGTGCTGCTAAAGATCCAGATCTACTGTACTTCTGAGGCTTATACAGTTTACAAGTATCCTGATCACATGTTGACACTTGATATGTCGGTGTTTTATCTTTGTGGAAAGTGAAGCCCTTATTGCCCAGCTGTACCAGGCAGATTCTCAAGATAATATTAAATGAATTAAGATTCAATGGTTTTTGGAATGTAAACAAAACATGCTGTTTCCATCAATCTCCGCATAAACGAACAGCAATACTTATAATAAATTATTTTTGTAATGACATGGGGGGCCAGCTTCACAGAGGTTATCTGCAGCTGTTAAAAGACTGGAATTGTGTGTCCAGGAAAAAAAGAGACCAGGCAGCAGGACAATTGTCCGAGTACATAATGCTTGAGAGGCTCAATTCTAGCTCACTGCACCTTGTACTGCTGTGAACTTTGAAAGACTAAAGGAGTCACCTATCCGAGATGTGTTTTTATGTGCCTTTTAGTTGATCTGGTTTACCCACTATAGCTTATGCTGCGCTCATGCAGCCGACCTAATAGTTCATCGGTTGTTAAAAATGTAACTTGCTGGATGTTGTGTTTGTGTGTGTGCGTTTGACAAACAATGGGCAATTATCAATTGTCTATCGTGCAAGAAAGTGTGACACTGTCCTATGCTAACATTCCATATGTTTAACTACAGGTGTGGACAAGTACACTCAGTTCAGTTGTGAAGCTCACAACACCAAGGGTGTCAGTACCTCAGCAACAGCGGAAATTAACATCAAAGGTAAAATGGCGACCTTTTCATGCCGCTCAGCTCTGTTAACATTCCAATGACCCTACAATCCTTTGTTAACTGGGAGTGATTAATTATTGGTGTTTGGTTGTTCATAGTACTTCCTGGTCCTATCTCCAACCTTACGGTGATGGAGAGATATTCAAACAAGCTGAACTTAAGCTGGACACCTGGACATGATGGTTTTTCCCCACTAACTAAATGCCATATCAGGGTAAGCCCCGTCTTTGTCCGACTACTTAACATCGGTCATTTGGTGATCTTCAATGGTCCCTCATACTTTCTTTGTGCCTGCCAATAGGCAACAAAAAACGAGACACGAATAAGATAGAAACTATTCATAAGTTATGGAATGCTTTTTCCCTTTTATACAAAAACATATTTATTATAGTTTCACAAATAAACATCACACAATTCAAACATACTGTACATTTGAAGTATACGTACACTTCAATTCTATGTCTTCTCGCTGCTTCTTCTGTCAGAGGAAAGGCGTTGTCTTTGATAACAAGTCAAAACTGCTCATTTACACATGTAACTGTACGCTCGTTTGAGCCCCTTCTCCTGAAAATATGAAGGGTTCTGCAGTGGTTTCATATTGGCGAAGTGACAGAAAATCTGTCCAATCAAATAGACGAATTTCAAAATAGGGGGCGGGATTCTAAGTTTTGCACCAACAAGTTTGTGGGAGAAGGGGTTACATACTGTACGTCAAAAATCACACGCACACACACCCACACATGCTCATGAGCCTTACTTTAGTTGGGACAGCGGAATGGTTGCACACAGGATGCACTGCATTGATCGTGCAGAATTAACTTAATATTATGCATGTTTAAGGACAGTTATGCAGAAACAAGAATAAAATAAAATATTCTTAATATTATAACAACAATTCAGGTGAGCAACAATATAACATTTGACAACTGTCTGAATGATCAATTGGTGATCAGGTGGTGGAGGTATAAAACATTTTTAAAATGAATAGCTGCATGGGGGGGCATTGAGGGGAAATGCCCCCCAACAGTAATATAATTCACATTTCCTTGAAGAATAATACAACTACTATACGGCCACCCCCCTCCCCTCCCCTCTTCTACACTCACTGTTCCGCCGGTGCGTTCTCACCTAGCTAGAAATGGAAACGCGGCAATAGCTTAGTTTTTTCCTCCATATGGATATCAGAAAATGGTTTAAAACCCAAGCTGCTCCACCCAAACCTGGGCATTTGGGATCACCATGACCACCCTCAAACTTAGACTCTGGATCTGCTGCTGAATCTAGGACTGCTTCAAGCACGTCCTCTATCAACAACAAAGTAGGCTAGATGCTAATATGTTATAGTCTACTGCCATATGTGGGTGAATATGTTTAGACAAAGGTAGCTACAGTAGGTCTATTTACTTAGCGGTCTTGGTTGTTAGTTGTTGCGTTCATTTGGATAACTAAAATATGTGTAGGCCTATCTACAAATGTAGACTGATGTTCCCTCCAAATAGAATATGCGGCATAAACCATATAGAACCATATAAAAATGTGCCCACATGTTGAGCTTGGTCTGACACCGGCTCTGGGCGCCCAGTTAATGCACTGTACACCACTAATATATCGCTTCTATATAAATTTACAGTATATACAGTACATACTCATACTTTACTGTACTCTATGCTTTATCCAAGGTTAAAGAAGTCAGCCGGAGGAGAGGGGAAGTGACGACCACTAGGTTTGTCAATGCCTCAGTGCCGCCATTCCAGTACATGGTTCCAGGCTTGCAGGCTATGACATGGTACAACCTGAGTGTCTCCTGTAGCAACGAGGTGGGAGATTCACCTGTCAGTCTGTGGATCCAGAGCAACACCACAGAGGGAGGTGGGTTCACTCCAAAAAACACAGAGCAGGTTCAGGTTTGATTTTTGTTTGAGCCACTTGGTCCCAACTCAGATTTCTTCCCTAAAAAATGCTTCCGTTTGATTGAAGGAAAAATATATTCAATGTTATGCTCTACATACAGCCTAGTGAATTGCTCCTGCTGGAGAGCAGCTCCTTCTTGCTCTTCATAATTGCTAATAAGGTTTCAGGAAAGGAGTGAGACTTTTTTTCCTCCCTTCCTTGATATACTAAATTTATAGAGAAGAATAACTAGAAGTTACGGAAGTAACAACAGTTCACCTTTGAAATATGTTTCGATCCTCTTATCCGGAGGGATCACATAGGAAATAGTGGTCTCATGGAGAAAATACGTGCTTCTAACTGGGTGGAGCTGCTTCCAGTTTCCTTCCTGAAAGAACCGTGGGGGATACTTTTGTTGACAGATTTCATATTTCCCTGTGTCACAACTTTCTAATTCTCGTACCAAACCAACACAGATGCAATTGGTCTGTTTTTTTTTTAGTGATAGTAGGCTATTATTTTCTTGATTGTTTGATTATTGATATGAAGCCACCATTATCCTTTTAGTGGTATATGTGGTAGTATTGTTGTTGTCACACAGCATTATTGTTTTTAAGTTGTTAATGCCATCGAGCATTACCTCAATGCTCAACCTTCTACCCCCTTCTTTCCCTCTGTCGTCATGTTCTCAGTGCCATCGGTTTATCCCCGTAACATCACCTTGCAGCTGAATGGCTCCATGCTGGTTATCAAGTGGAGACCTCCGCCAGCTGACAAGATTAATGGCATATTGCGCGGTTATAATGTTATTCTGAGATATGGAACACAAGTTGACAAGGTGAGCTCAACAAGAGTACTTTTAAATGAGTTAGATGTTAAGTGACTAACTAATGACTAATATTACTGAATGATTCAAAGTGAAAGGTCAAAAACAGGATTACGGAGGTCCCTTTCCCCATTCTCTATCTAGAACAACAGTTTTGGTCCACACCCTAGAATCAACAATGCAGGGAATGTGGGTTTTCATGGAAATATGTCTTTGAGTATTCTCTGCTTTGGGCCTCTGCAGTACTTCTCATAGAATCTATCCATGTCTGATTCTAATCATGTATGAGTTAGTATATGGATCTAATGTTAATTTGATCTGGTTTTGATCAAAGTCATAATTAGTCATAATTAAAAATGTCGCTTAAATTACTTTTACCATCCCACATCAACAACAAACTTCCATGTCATCTTATAATTATATTGCTATCTATATTATATATTGCCCTGACATGCCGGTGTCTGAAAGCCCTTAGTTCTTTGATGGCGCAATGATCTATTTCCTGTTTTCCCTATCTATAGTGGTTAAAGGACATTGACAGTGTGAAAACTAGAATTGGTGTTCTTTTTTGTTCTGCATGTGATTATGAGTCACGGTTGAGTAAATGGGATGTGAATACAATTGGATATGTAACGTAGACCCCCAATGTGTATTGTCCAGTCTAGTGGTGATGTCATTGGACACAAAAAGGATTTGTTCAAACTCTAGCCATCACTGGGAATGTGTGTAAATGCCAGTTTGTTTGCTTCTGAAGGTGTTCCTGGAGTCTCGTCATAAAATAAGAAATTACTAAAACATGGCAATCTTTTGCCACCTGTGTTTTCCAATTAACACGCATGCTACAAATGTAAACTACTATTCCATTTGTGAATATACTTTAATGAAATGTGAAAAATGTAAAGTTTCCATTCTCTCACGCACATGACACAACATTGATCATGTGCTTTACTGTGTTTTTAGTCAGGTTTTTGTAAAGAAGAAGCTCAGATGTTGTGAAATCGAGGGTACTAATTGTCTCTCAGCAGCTGATCCAGTCTCCTTCCCTTTTTGTAAGGGAGTTTTAGCACACATAGACACACACTAGACTAGTCAACTAGTCCAGTGCTACCCAAAGTAGGGGTCACCTAGTACTCCTCTCTCTGCCTCTTAATTACATAACGACTAGTCGACCACTATTATGAAAAACTTGGCAACATCATCAGTAGTCGTGAAACCCCTAACACACGCAGATTTTGTTCATTTGGACATTTTGCTGTTGTGTATTAATAAACTTCCCTTAGCATGTGACCTGTATCCCCAGAACAGTGTCTCTATAAGGGTAGTGATTAATATCTAAGAGTAATCTGCACACAAACTATATTTTAAGTGATGTCTAATGCTGATTGTGTGTCGATTCAGATTCACAGCTACACAACCACAACCTCTGTGGCTCTGCATGAGTTCAACACAACCTACAGCGTGGAGGTGGCTGCATGCACACAGGCAGGGAGTGGAATGGTCAGCCCACCGGTCCCTCTCTTTGTGCCAGCGAACAGTAAGCTTCTGTCATCTTCTCTTTTCATCTTCTGGAAATAGTTAAAGGTACACTCCTTGATTTGGCTACGCTCTCACCTTTCTGTACCCCCCCTCCCCTACAGCTTGTGCTTCAAACATAAATGGGGAGCGGGGTGTGGAATGTGTGGTTTTGGAGATGCTATAGTACAATCAAGGAGTGTACCTTACAATGCAATAAAAGCTTTCAAATTGTTTTACGCTGATGGTTTTTATTACACTGTAACAAATTTAATGTTCTAACAATAGATGCATTATAACCAGGTTGATAGTTTTCCATCTTAAAAAGGAGACAGACAAAATGTGGATTCGAGTAGGTTATCAGAACCAGAAAATACTGCAATGCAAAAATCATCTGAAAATTGTCAAATGTATTCATAGAACTACACATTTGAAAAAAACAATTTTCATATGACACCATTATTAATGAATCTATGTTGCCCATTCTGTTTTGAATCCTCAACAATACGCGCATTCTAATTTCTTGACTCATGACAACCTCAGTTAGGAGAAACCCGTAAATAGTGGACTTTAAATCACTGTCTATAATTTGTCTTTCCTGTCCCAGATGTGGTCATCTCTCCATCACCCATTCCTGACACCAGAGGTTTAGACTCGGTCTATGTTGTGCTGGGCGTGGTGTGCGCTATCGTTCTGCTGCTGGTAGTCCTTTGGGTGGCTATATGTGTATACAACGGGACCCTACACACATGGTTTGGGTATGCTGACACACTCCCTCTACATCAAAATGTTGATCTAATCAACAAAGCTACTTCAATGTTTGATTTATCTTCCATTGGGAGACTGACTCAGTGCCGTTCTGTCCTATTTAGTTCTTCTTTATCTGGATGAAATTTGAATTGATAATGGAGTCTGATTCAGCAAGGCCTTTCAGTAAACCATCCCCTGTTGAGAACTGTTTCAGGACCTCAAACCTTCCAGACTGTTAATAACCTTGCTTTGCTTTCTCTTAATCATCACCAATGCATGACATGGTGCTGAAGCCGTGGTGCTAGAGACAAACAACTATGCTCCCCTTTCACAGCTGTCACTGTTATTCATTATATATTCTGTGACTCAGTCTTGCCACCAAGGACGCTGATAAGAATGTGTCACCGGCTGTTACTCAAAGAGAAAAACAATACCCTACAATCAGCAGAGTCTTCTCAAACTATCCTGTGTAAAAAGCAGGTGCTTGTGGATGCTAGTGAGTCACTCATTTGTTTTTGTATCCCCTTGTTTTCTCATTTGCATTCTCTGTCGCCCCTTGTAGGCGGCTGTTTGGAGGTGAAGAAAAGCTGCAGCCCTTGGTACAATACACAGTTCAGAGATCCTACAACCGATCGCCTATAGAAATCACCCGTATGTTTAAAAAAATTGTTTTGGTAGGAACAAAAAATCTGAATCGTTCCTTTACAGATGTATTTGAATAGTAACCTGAATGTGTCCTGTGTACAGTTGGAAACCTGGGAGTTAACGCTGAACTTCAGGCCAAACTCCAGGATGTTATGATCACGAGAAACCTGCTTTCTATTGGGAAAATTCTTGGAGAAGGTAAGGGGCCAGCTACCTAAGATGTAGCCAAATGAAAGGGGTAATGTATATTTATTGGCCAGAAGGGGCAGAACACAAAAAGGACATGTCCATGTATTTTGTCTAATCACATGTTTCAGATTTGTATTAAAAGACAATGGTGGGTCACCTTTTGCTTAAAGTAGCTCCTCTGAAACAAATTGTGCTCAGGAATTAGGGGTATGGCCAAAGCCTTCTGTAACAGTATATGTAATCTTACCTCATCGTAATGGTATATATCACAATATAATATTTCTTACTGTATATTAACACCATATACAGCTTTTCTGACACTGTTAATTTCAACAGGTGAATTTGGTTCTGTAGTGGAGGGACATTTAAAGCAACAAGACGGAACATCACAAAAAGTTGCTGTGAAGACCATGAAACGTGAGCATTGTCTTCCTTTGACCATAACGCATAAAGGGCACATTCTAAAAATATTTACCTCTTTAAAATATGAACATTTACCATTTTTCTCCAGTGGATAGCCTTTCCCAAAGGGAGATAGAGGAGTTCCTGAATGAAGCAGCCTGCATGAAAGATTTCAACCACCCTAATGTCATTCGTCTCCTAGGTAGGATCACAGCCTTTGTAACATTTTCAACCACATCCATACCAGCACTGGTACATTCTTACATGGGTAAAACGGCGTTTTGACCATGCATTTGTTTACGGAATCACACTTCCTCTCCGCTCAGGCAGACTACGATGAGGTAAAAAAACGGAAATAACTAAAAACAGTCTTGGTTTTATGCTGTCAAGTTTAAAAAGACAATAAATTATATACAGTATACATGTCCGATCTACGTATTTTTTTTTTACTACTGATATGTAGGCCTACATATTATTGCTTAGTTCCTACAGTAGGTCTGGTGTTATGCACTTTTTCTACTCCCCACTAAAATCCTACCGATGCCAAAATAGTATAGTCATGTGATCATGTCATCTTGCAAGGGAGGTCAGCGTTTCTGAAAAGCTCTGGTTTCAGTGCTGGAAAATGCCAGATTAGATTCACAAAGATTTTGTTGTCTTTGTACTCTGCACAATGACAATAATGTTGAATCTAATCTAATCTAATCTAATTAATGTGGATGGAAGGCCAAAACTGAGAAATAAAAATGCATTTTCAAACGAAACCGTGCTAGTGTGGACAGGGTCCATCTTTGCTAAATTTCACTCTGGGTGAGACTGTAGATATTTAGCTTTGTTGTCGAGGCCTGTGTAGGGTTTTCTCATTTGTGTCGGTATGTAAATCATCTCCCCCCACCGTAAAGTTCACACCCGCCGCAGCCACATAACCCCCCAGTACGCATTCCAGACCCCCTAGCTAGGTTCAACAGTTCACAAGTGCAGCAAAGCGCCTGTTGAGAGGGTAGTCAGGGTTGTGTTTTGAATCACATCCCTTGCACATTGTGTCCCCATGTTACTTTAAGTCTTACTTTTAAATAAAGTAACTTGTATTTATCAAGTATAATGATCCTTAATATCCATATGTTCCCGTTAGGTGTGTGCTTAGAAGTGGGGTTTGGAAACTTCCCGAAGCCCATGGTCATCCTTCCCTTCATGAAATATGGAGACCTGCACAGCTTCCTGCTACGATCTCGCCTAGGAGACAGTCCGCTGGTAGAGAGCTCTCTTACTTTCTCTGTCTGTCAACTGTTGCCATATCCATATCAGAAGCAACAGTTGGAATCAACAAGCATTTATTAAAACGTTTATTTTTTTGTTTTTGTTGTGTCTAAATTTGTGTTTTTATACAGTTCTTGCCCACTCAGACGCTTTTGAAGTTCATGGGGGACATTGCTTTTGGTATGGAGTATCTCAGCAGTCGTAATTTTCTGCACCGCGACCTGGCTGCCCGCAATTGCATGTACGTTTTTCTTTTGATTATTTTTTAGTGGAGACCTCCATTGGATTTAATGGATGTTTTGTTACAGCTGGTTATTTTATTAATTTGTTCACCTTGTATAATCAGTAGACTAGTGTTAAGGCCTTTGCACACCAATGGCTCGTTTCCACTGAGCGGTATAGTACAGGTCGATACGATTCGGGATGGTAAACCCTGATCCGGCTTGTTTCAACCGCCAACAGTTCCCTTCCTTGATAAGCGGAGTGCATACCGGATCGCGATAGCCGCGTCAAATGGCTTGTTTCCACCAAGCGGTACAGTAGAGTTTGTTTTGCATACCAAAACAAACTCTACAGGCAAAAACTTAAAAGGCAGGGTGTACAGTTAACAGGTTCCATACATTGCTTGAAGCAGGTAACAGGTTCACCCGAATATAGGCTAATTAATGTAAAATTGTGTGTACAGAACACTGTTGCTGTACGGATTTCAATTAATCACTGACCTCACGGATTTCAGTCATGTTAACTTGACAGGTATTAATTAGCCTTGATTTGTATAACGTTTGTTGAAGAAGTGAAGAAAATGCAGAGGAACCTGCGAGACACAACGAATAAAAAAATAATAATAACGCATCGGATTCAGTGTGCAAGGTTTCTGTGCTTAACGACTTGGTGTGCAAAGACCATTACCTGATTTGACAAGTTTGTCACATTTTGAAGAGCCAGTTTCTTCTCTGTCTTCTAGGCTGCGGGATGACATGACTGTATGTGTGGCAGATTTTGGATTATCTAAGAAGATCTATAGCGGGGATTACTACAGGCAAGGCAGAATTTCCAAAATGCCCGTCAAATGGATTGCAGTGGAAAGTCTGGCAGATAGAGTTTTCACTGTAAAGAGTGATGTGGTAAGGCTCTTCAGCTGCTACTGTCTACTGTCGTCAGCAAGCACATTGCAGCCAGCTAATCATGTGTCACTGGTTGCTTTACTGTCCTTTCAGTGACCTCAAATTGTAATTTCTTGTTTTATTCTAAATCATTTTATTTGCTTCCGCTTTTTTTTACAGTTTCATTTCCACCCCTCCCTCCCCCCACCAACACCGTCCAAACTCACATACTGTAAAATTTGATAGAACTGCATGGCTTCCTGCTAATAGTTTCCAGATGAAAAACAAACGACTAGCACACCAGGCCATGACACATTAGCTCTAATTTAAACAACTGTGTGTAAAAAGTATAAAAAGTACTGACACTCCAAATATTTGATATATATATATATACAGTGTATATACTGTATAAAGTGTATATGTGATGAAACACTGTTCAAATGAAAAATGATTTTCCATCTAATGCAGTGGGCATTTGGTGTTACCATGTGGGAGATTGCTACGCGGGGCATGACGCCGTACCCCGGTGTCCAAAACCATGAGATTTATGACTACCTTTTAGAGGGTAACAGACTGAAGCAACCAGAAGACTGTCTGGATGAGCTGTGAGTATTTTTGGTTTTATGCTGAAGGAATATCAGGTCTAAAAGCGTTAGTGTGTATTAATGGTATTTGGGAGTCCCTGTAACCCACACATACACACACACTGCATGGGTGTGCGCATGTGAGTGTGTGGCCTCCCATTGTGGGCTTCAAATTCGCATCCAAACACAATGGCAATGTAGTATTTACACTCATTTACTGTGTCTTCATAAATTCTTAACTGGCAAATAATAGACTGACGACTGTATTCTAAAACAAGGATCTTTACTAATGAAAAATATACTCGATTACACTGAGAAATCTGCATTCACGTGTGATCTATCAGTAGCGCCAATCACACACATTCGTTATCACTGTCCACACTAAACTAAACTAAACATTATGGGTAATGCAGTCACTTTTCATTCTACATGGAACTTGTAGTTTTAACTCTTGTGTTCTGTTTCTTATATACATGAATAAATAAAATAAAAATCTAACTAAATATACTAAATTCAATCTCAGTGTGCATTCACAATCAACATAAAAGTTACAACATTTACACTTGCACACAAGGCCCTTGAACTCTTCCAGACAGATGAATGTAGCAATGGTTTGCAGCACATTCCAGGCTTTAAGGAACTCTCTTAGCAGTGTAAAGGCCTTGGATACTGTCAGCTGCAGCCACCTAGTGGAGTATTTCTAATGACTGGAGTTATTTAAAGGAGAACAGACTGCAGAGATAAAGGACATTAAGTTGTCTATGCAAATAAAGATTAAACCAATAAATAAATATTAAAGATGAAATAATAAAGACATAGAAAGAAGATTGAGGGGTGTGCCCACCGGATGAATCAAAACAGATGTTATCCTATGAGTTAAGCGTTTTCTTACGATTAGTCAAGCTACTTCTGTTGTTCCCCTGCATCCAGGTATGAGATCATGTACAGCTGCTGGAGGACGGACCCACTGGACAGACCCTTCTTTCCTCAACTGCGTGTAATGCTGGAGAAGCTCGCAGAGAAGCTCCCAGAGTCTTTCAGCAGGGAGGACATCATCTATATCAACACCAGCTTTCCCGAGGAGGACCCTGATGGCGAGGCACCTCGCGCCGAGCTTCCCGTTATCACCTCGTCCCCTTCCTGCAGCCACGAGTTTGCAGCAAACGCGGTGGTTACTGCAGACATTCACGGGAGCTTGGAGGACGAGGAAGAGGAGGATGATCGCTATGTTGTCGTTGTCTCCTCTAATCCTACCATGAGGTCGTCCTCGGCGGTGAACACTCCACTTCTGTCTGGTGATGGTACAGGTCAAGCAAACGGAGGCACGGATGGTGATGTTACAGGGATTGAGCACCACAATGATGCAACTCTCCTGCTCTGAGCTTTGATACCTGTGGAACTGAATCTGTTTTTTAAAATACCATTCCTAGTAGTTAACATTATGCATCATGACACTTGAAGCACCGTGATCTTTCCTAACGTGGAATATCGTCAGTTGTGATTTTTAAGTTCCAACAAATTCATGAGTAATGTACAGAATGTATAAACATTTAAGATGTTTAAGATTTACATTTCTATAAGCTTTATGATAATGAACTGTAAATAAATACTGTAATTAATTATATGTTTGTGGTATTGGAAATGGTGAAATGTACATTTATACAATTATCTTGTATACTGTAAAAAGTTGTATATGATTTTCATTGACTGGCTTATAAAATGTTTATGGCAATTAAAATGATTTATATCTGCTTTGCTTTTGGCTTAAGGATAACTCTGGTAACAACACCATTTTAACTTTTAATCATTTCAAAATTTTATTCCCACTAGTCAGGATGGTAATTCAAGATATCATTCTTACTTGTAGAAATTGTATTTCACAATATCTACAACTTTGATTGTACTAGTCAAAACAAAATGTATGATATCTTAAATGTAATGCCAATTGTGGATATCTGTAATGCTATTTTTTACTAGTGTCAATGTATTTTGGATATCCAAAATTACATTAGGGATATCTGTAATGATTTTATTTTTGGATATCTGAAAAAAAAATTATGACTAGTAAGAATTGGATTGTAGATATCTGAAATGAGAGTTTCTCCTAGTAAGAATTGTATTGCAGATATCTCAGATTGAAAGCCCAATACACATGAACTGCGAAAGTGACGTAATTTGTCCTAGGAAGAATTACGTCACTTGAATTACATTTATCTGCAATATAAATCCAGTCTAGCTGTTTAATGTTAAAACGGCCTGCCATAACTTTCATTTTGAAACTATATTTGCTTCTCATGATATGCACTTAATTCCGTTTAGGATAGGTAAATTGAGAGAAGTGTTAAACACAATACTCCATAATTTTATATTTTATTTGATCTGTAACTGTTACCCATGTCTGTATTATAGACCTTGTACGTCAAAGCGCTACGTACAGTGACGTAACTTACTATACGCCCTCCGTGTCATGCGGAAGTGTCAAACCGTAAACATGGCTGCTACTGTGAAGATGAGGACGTGGAGCGGTCCGGCTAGAATAGTTTTAAATCCGTGGATAATTCAGATTCTCTCTGCGGTTTTGCTTAGTCACATAGATATGGCAATAGCAGCACCAGAGCTAGGCCAGTGGAGTATTACATTTGTCAACGTAAGTTGTTAGATAATTGAAAATACATGATAATGAAGAACAAGCTACGGATAGCTCACGCTATTTAGGCTAGCATGCTAAAAACAGCAGCCCTGACAGTATTATAATAATTGGAATGCACGTCTTTTCTGGCAACAAATGTATCAGATCTTGTGATTCAGTTTAATTGGGCGGTGGTGGGCGGTGACAGGTTAAGGTGGAGTGTCACTAACAGAAGGAGCTTACTTCCTGCTGTTGCCTTTAGCTTTCTTATAACACCTAAAGCTATCATTTAGGTGATGAAGAGAAAGTTATACAGGTTATACAAGTTATACAAGACTTTATATCTCTTATAGAGGAATGTTTTTGTCTCTACTTACTGATCCTAATTGCGTTGTTTTGGTAAAGGTGGGTTAAACATTTCAATACATTAGAGAAATGCAGGCGAGCAATTTTCTGTCAATAGAAAATACGTTGGTAAGGGTCTAACCTGGTTGTTGGTCACTATTGACATTTACACCACTGCCTAGACTTCAAGGAGAACTAACCTTGCAAGACTATCAATAATGAATGTAGCAAATAGTTTCCTACTCTATATCCAGTTGCAGTGTAATATGAGTTGCTTCTAGTTATCCGTCTCAGGTTCTTATGTCCACATCCCCTCACCCGTTCTCACAGAAACTGCTTCTCTCTTCCACAGACGTCTCGACCAATACTGTTGAGGAAATCAATGTATAAGGACACTGACATTAAATTGAAAGGTACGGCAACATGAATAACATTACATAGAAACATTAGTGTACATTGCTGTTCGACTTGAGAGCTAAACAAGGCAGCAATAGCTATATACTGTAGTGCCCAATGTCTTTCCCTGATGCTAATTATATTCTTCATTCACAAGTTGTGTCTTTCGGCTGTCCAGAGGAGGTGACCTTTACCATTCAGTGGTATCTAAAATTCTATCCCTGTCACAATGAATTTAATAACATTGAAGTAAGTACAACATGGTCGATTACTACCGACCGTAATCTGTTTTTATCGGGTTTCTTTTGCGAACCTGGAGGAGCAGACTGAATTGTTTGTCATTATACTTAGGAAATGTATGAGAGAACACCTTTGAGTCGTGGGGAGAGCATGGATCCCAACCCTCTTGCGCAAGGAGAGTACATTGAACATAAACACAAGCCCATAACATGCAACAGTGGGATGCACTCCTTTGTCATGCTACATGTAAGAGTTTATTAAATCTAATTTCCTATTCTTGTCATTCCTCTCACCTACTTGACATCGCTGCTCATTATAACTTTCTCTGTTTCAGAAAACCAAAGCTGATCCACGTACAGTTGTTGAAGGTGCACTGCCAGTAAGAAAAGATAAATATATTTTTGATAGGCATGTAGAAGTCAGAGTAAATATCAGCTGTGGTATTATTAGCCAGTTCTGAATACCCTTGTCCCACTTGTACAGGCAGAGTTCCTCATCTGTAAGCTTGTGCATGGACTATTAATTGTATATCGTAGGATGGGAAGATTTAAAGAGTCTTATCTTTTGTCATATTCCAGGATGAAGATGACAGTAAATGGCTTACTGAAGAGTATGACAGTGGCAACAGTAACAGTAGTGTAAAGCCCAAAGACGACATCATAACAACCACATGGAAGGATGGGCCTTACATACTAGTTGTCAAGATTGTGTCAGATAAACCGGATGCCAACTGGAATTTAACGGGTGAGATAGTATAAAGAATAATTGAAAGTGGTCTGTAGTACATATAAGATATGAATGTCAGTTACAATTGCTATCATTGCCAGCCTCTGCCATTGTTCTGTTTGCATTATATACCTAGTATTTGACCAACTCTGTTTTTTGTTTTTTCAGTCAATGTCATTATGAAAGGCACCCATGGGTTCATTTCTATCACAGAATGGCCTCTTATGATTGTAAGTAGATGTTTTATTCATAGCAGAGAGTTATATTTAATTGTTTAGTGCAAATTATGCATATCTATAATTTAGTTGCATCATAACAAGAGTTCCAAGTAAATGTATCCAATGCCTTTGGATCGCACTGTCTTCCTGTGAAGTTCTTGTGTAAGATGTGCTGCCCAGTTTTAAGATGAATGGCGGTTTATTGCTCTTTGTGTGCACTATGTAACACCTCATGCTCTATTCTCTGCAGTTCTACATGGTGATGTGCATTGTGTACATCCTGTATGCGTTGCTGTGGTTCCTCTGGGCAGCATGCTACTGGAAGGATCTTCTCAGGATCCAGTTCTGGATAGCAGGGGTCATCTTCCTGGGCATGGTGGAGAAGGCTGTCTTCTGTGCTGAATATGAGAACACCAATGCTGTGGGCTCTGCCTGTATGTGTCCGTGCTTGCCATTATTTTTCCTCCTTTTTTTCCGTCTGCCTCATAAGGCAATTACATTTAAACTAGAACCTCCCTTAATTTTGTCTTCAGCTGCAGGCCTGTTGATCTTTGCTGAGTTGATCTCTGCCCTAAAGAGAACCTTGGCTCGGTTACTTGTCATCATCGTCAGCCTGGGCTATGGCATTGTTAAGTATGTCAATGTCCCTCCTCTGTGTACAGAGTTTTTACCGACAGAATTTCCAGCCGCCATAAATGATGTTTACTATAGTGCACGTCTATTTTTCTCCCTAGGCCTCGGTTGGGGACAGTGATGCACAGAGTGGTGGGGCTTGGGGTCCTGTACTTTGCCTTTGCTAGTATTGAAGGTGTCCTGAGGATTACAGGGGTGAGAGACAAGTCTTATTAAGTGTGTTATTTTCAATCATTCATACAGTTATTCAATCATTAAATTATTTATTTAGTTGGATGAATTACAACCTTTTGACATGATATGTGATATGTGATATAAACCAGATATTATAGTTTGGAAAAGGCTTGCTGTTTTGCCAAAGGTTTTGGTCTTAATTTTTGGCTTGTGAAATGAAGCGGAGCAGCCATTTAATTCCAGATCATGATTTGTATATTTTCTTAATGTGGGTTTCCTTTTGATGAAGGGTCAGGACAACGGCCCAGCTCTCATTACACAGATTGCTCTGGCTGTGTGTGACTCCTGCATTGTGTGGTTCATATCCTTCCAATGTACATCTCATCGCCTTACCAGAAGCCAAGGGAAACTTCCTATGGTTTATGCATATTAGAATTACATAATAACAAATCACTGAGCTTATTTAATTAAGCTTAGTGACCGAAGGGCTTAGAGTTCTCAGATTTTGCTTGGGGCGATCTAGTTTTTACTATATCCCGTATGTCCAAGTCTTACTCCTTTTCTCTCTCTTCTACGTCTCACGTTTTCCTCTCTTGTTTCCTCTGGCCTTGCCTTCTCCTCCTCTTCCCAGGCAAAAGACTCTGATTTGGCCCTGCTGGCCAACATCCCCCTGGCTCTGCTTGACTCTTCTCTATGCTGGTGGATATCCTTTGGTGTACGTGTGATCTGTCTTGTCTGGGTCTCCTGTGCTGTCTTCCTCTTCTAGTAGTGCCCAATACATAGACCCAGAGCCCTGTTACTTCACTGAAATAAACCAATAAAGCCAGCAGTCATATATTTCCAGTAGAGGATTGCAGCAGGCAGTAAATAGTTCAACCTCGATCTTGTCCTCATAGTCAATAAATATTATCTCCTCACCTTGCCACTTCTTGGTGCTCTTGGTCTAAATTGGGTTTAAGGGAATTATCTGTAAAGGTTTGCATGCAAAAATATAGTTTTCTTTTTTTTTATTGCATTATGGCAACTGTATTACTATATGAACTCTAACTATATTCACTGTTTGAAATGTGTTTACCTTGACTCCTACAAACATATTTGTCAGTCTGGCACAAACCATAAAGACTCTAAAGTTGAGAAGAAACCCGGTCAAGTTGTCTCTTTACAGGCACTTTACAAACACCTTAGTTTTTGCTGTTTTAGGTAAGTGACTCATCTATTCAGATGTTTATTAAGCTGTGCCAAAATACCTGAATTTGCAATCTACCATTGTCATAAATTTAGGGCGGGAAAGGTGAAATGTATATATTTACCACAGGAATAACTGAGACTGAGTTTGTCTTCCTTAGCCTCCATCATTTTCATGGTGTGGACGACCAAAAAGTTCAGACTAGCAGAATGTCAGTCTGTAAGTACATTGGCACATATATAGTATCGTGTTGTGGTTTTTACAATATTATGATTGGGACACATCTGTAATTCTGACTACTTTGCCTGCCTCGCCTCCTGTGAAAGGACTGGATTGAGCTGTGGGTAGACGATGCCTTCTGGAGGTTCCTGTTCTCCATCATACTGCTTGTTATAATGTTTTTATGGAGGCCATCTGCAAACAATCAAAGGCAAGTGTTGTCCGAGCTCTATCTCTAAGCCAACCGTTTCTGTTATTGACTCTCACACTTTTGGTATGCCCAGGTATGCCTTCACTCCCTTGATTGATGACTCTGACGATGAGGAGATAGAAGAATTCCTGACCACTTCCAATATAGGTAGGTTAAAATCTTGAGTGTGTCAATATTATCTAAAACTATACATTAAAGGCTCCATATCATTTCAATTTCCAACTGTCATTTTGGGCATACTTTAAAAAAATGCTTTAACTTGATTGGCTATTGGACTGGGCAGGATAGGTCAGAGATGATTGGTTACAATCCAGAAATGACACCACCCCTGGGGCCATATCTGACTTGCTTGTTGTATACAATGCTTTTTTTAGATGAATTTTTGGCTGAATTACATGTAGAGACAGATTTCTAAATGAGTCCAGCCCTGTCAGGTCAACACAACTGACTACGCAAGTGGAAAAACATCAATTTACTTTTTATGTCAGGAATTGAGCATATATCATTCTTTACTCACAGCTGATGGCATAAAGTTGAGAACTCCTAAGCCTGAGACTAATGGCACAGGGAAGCCAGCAGCTTCTAACCAGGTTTGTGTCCAGACTGTACACTATGTCACCATTCTTACAGTATATGTTTGTGCTATTATTGCATAAGGTTTAGGAGTAGCTTTGGACATTGCAACAGGTGGCAGTATTTAATCATTTTTATGTCTTCCAACCTACCCAGGATGAAGACTTGAAGTGGGTGGAGGATAACATTCCCTCCTCACTTACAGACGTGTAAGCATCACATCACATTCATTAACCCACAAACAGTGGTTCCTTACACAAACAGATAAGATTCCACTGTTCTAATATCCCTCTGTTTGTGCTGTCTATCATTGCAGGGCTCTACCAGTTTTGCTTGACTCAGATGAGGTATGTATTGTATTGGTACATGTTTTAGAAAACAACGTTTAAATATGCTTGAATATTGATTAAGATGATTAAATGAGAGTGCCACTTGAGGTGAGAAGAATTGGGACAGGCTTAGGGTCACACTCCGAACCCTTGGCGATTAACGTTCTGATAGCAACTGATTCAAATCTTGTGCAGAGAGGGGGTTGACATCAAAAACCGTTGAGGGAGGGCTGGGAGTTGAGCTCAGCATGTACTATTTGCCACTTGTAAATAGATACGTACTGGAAGCATGCTGGGGCAGAACATTTTGTCTGAACCATGTCTAATTGTGTCTAACAATAACAAAGGATAAAACTGCATAAAAGGCAACTGCCGTGTGGCAGAGGCAGATATGCTTTTAACTTTTAGGGAAAAAAACAAGAATGTTAAACTACATTACAGATAACGAATGGGACCGGTCAGCGAAAGCTCTTCCACGTTCCTTGTCAGTCATTGCAGCAATAGCAGTGGATGTGTGTACTTGTTCCGTTTCCTGTACACAAAAGCCCTAAGCATTTTCTTTTAATGTTTCTATTCTAATAATTCTATTTCTATTCCAGGAAATCATGACGACAAGGTATGAAATGTCAAAGATGGAGTAACCTAGAACTTTTTAAAACAACGATGTGCAGAGGCAGGCACCTGTCCGTGACCAACTGGGGTTCTTCTTGAAAGTTCCTGGCAAGGTGGAGCCGGGTTGGTTTTTAATTAAGCTCCAGTTGTGCTGCAGATTTCCACAGCAGTGAGTGACAGTGTCAGACCATTTTGAGTGCCCCCGGGATGGTGGCGACTACCTGCTAACTAGAATCTCTGACCTGGCATGTAGCACAGCCCACTTGCCACTCCACAATGAGAAAGAGATGATCTTTTCAATTACGACCAAACGGGACCCTGTTTCCTTGACGTAATCATTTTAGAGCCTTCCTTTCCAAAGGGTTTTGTTATCAGTGTTTTATTTATTTCTGTTTTGTTCATGTGAATTTATATATTATTTAAGAATGGAAAACAGCAGGCCTCACGCATGAACACTTTGACCTCTTGGCTATGGTTATGTTATGGTTTCATTTTATATGGTGATGCTGTACTCTAAGAACAAAGAGCTAAATCGACAGTAACGGCAGAGCATGCGTTATTTAGTTCTAATGCTATAAGTGGATGATTATATATTAAATCAATTTAGGGGGAGGATTTGATTTATTTCTATTTTATGGAAACAGCAATACTGTTACATATAAGAAAATTATTGCTGTATTTAAAATTGATCTTCATATATTTGTTACTTAAGAATGGAATGGAACAATAGAGAAGTTTTTTTTCACTATCAATAAATACACATGATGTGGCAATGAAAAATACTGATGCCTAACCAGGTAAAATGTGCATCTTCAGTAGTGAAACTCTGTGCTAACTACTCTTGCTTCCTCCATGCAGTGTGTTTGCAAGAGGGAGTAACGATATGCAGGAATAGATAATTTATACCATTTCTGTGAATCAAAATGTAACTAGATGTACGGATTGCTGTTTTGGGAGATTGTATTTAGTCAAGCCCTGTTCATGTTCGGAGTCTACCGTGTCTGTGTACGAAATCTTAAAAAGGAAAAAGCAATAGACCTCAATGCGACTTTCCCTCCCAACCTCGATTCCCTGTCTTAGTTTTCATTATTTATTTGTGTTCAAAGTGTACTTATAAGTTGCAACAGCCTTTGTTGAGAAATGGTTACTCTTGGTATATGTATATTAATGCGTGCAACAAGTCATCTCTTTTGTGGATTCTGAACCAAATTACATAGATTTTGGCTTGTTTCTCCAGGATTTTCTTGCTAGTGAGCTGGTCACCAACATGTTTATAACAGCCATATTAGTCTTGATGTGTGTGTGTGTGTGTAAATATATTTTTCTTTATCTCTTGCAAAAAATATCTGGCCTGGTTCAGTCGTCTGTTATTTTCTTCAGATACGTTGTCTTGATGGTGGGACTTCTATACGGCCCTGCTTGCACTATGCAGCACTGTACAGGATTAAATGTATAATTTATAGCACAAAGTCATCACCTGGCTGGCATTTATAGTGTAATATTTAATATTTCATATCTCAATATATAATCTATGCGTCAGAGAAACCTGGAAGAATTGTGTTTATGAGTTTTTTCCCCCCCATGTAAAACTATCCACCTGCCTTTGACGTGGATTATTTGTACAGATGGGCTGTGGCCGTTATTTCATCGTTCCACAGGTGGAGAGATGTCTGGGTAATATGACCTGCTTAAAGGCTCAAGTTTTCTGAAAACATGTTTCCCTCATGCTCTGTTCATAGTTGGATTTATGGGCAATTAGATCAGTATTTTAGGATTGATAATTTGTCAATAAAATATTTTTTACCAAAGTTATACAAGTCTGTCTATTTTTGTTTCTTTGTATTTTTTTCTTGATAGCAAGAGGTGGAATGTAAATTCAAGTGTATGGATTGTGTTCTAGGTATTTTTTTTAGTGCTGTAACACCATGAAAATACCAACCTATGAGGTTCCCTCAGGCCAATAGCCTTAAATGGTCTTTTGACGGAGAGCAAACGACATGATGTGATGACATCATTTAAAACCTAAACTCTTGGGACTGATATAGCCACATTAAAGGTCATTTTCAGAATGCTCCTCATACTCTACCACTAACCCAAGTATGTAGTTATGAAATCACCATTAAACCAGAAGCATCCCTCTGTAAACACAAAGAAAACAAGTTCTCATCAGAAGGGGAGTGCAGCAACCTATGTTTTCCTAACATTCTCACGTGAGCTATCTCTTAGATCATACACATTGCCAGCCAGAGGTTTGGTCCATGATAAATATAACAAATCCTTTTATCTTTGAGATCTCATTTACCCATGCAGTGCATGTTCCATTTCTTACATTGTGAGCTTTATCCATATTTGATCCTGGAGTTGTGTTTCAAACTAAAATTACATTATGTAGGCTGCCAGACCTTCTCCAACTTGTCAGTTGAAGGCACACGCACAGAATTCTATATCCTTTTCCTTAGCTTGCAGCCATTTCTGGATTCCTTCCAAACATGTATCACACATGAAAGAGGATTCACAAGGGACCTCTTCCCTTTCCTGCACATTAAAGGAATATGTCTTTCATTCTGAACTACCCACTGACAAAATCTGTAAAAGAGAGATTTTTTGCTTTGTGGTTTTGTATGGCATTTCTTGAATGGGCAAAGCAAGAAGCTGTTGTTGCAGCAGGATATATGGAACATGGTTTAGCAATTCCCCTGGAATCTTGAGACTTTGGAATGTGGAGATTATTGTTTTTTTCCTCCGTTTTCATTGACGGGGTATGCATGCTGTACAGGTGTCATATGACCAGGAATGGGGCTATGATCTTATTACAATACTTTGTGACAGTGTGCAGTAAAGATAAAAGTCTTTTCATTTAACATAGCAAGCCACAACCTACATGTATCAGTAAAGACAACAAGTTCTACAAGCTGGTCAATAGGTGGAATGTCCTAGTGGTCAGTGCCTCTTTCTTCTCTACTGCAAAACAAATGGCTTGTGTTATACTGTATAGCTCTCCCACTGTCCCCAGCAGGACTCCCAACACACATGTACGTACATCCAACAGCCTGAGCTTCTAACAAAAGCTGCAGTGTGAGCGCTAGTGGCATGGCTGCTGAAGGCCGTTATGTCAGGCCGTTACACGGTCGTGCATGCGTTTGGCTCTTCTCTGTACAATCCCTCCTGGAAGCATGCAGCTCCTTTGATGTCCTTTATTACAATCTAAAGCCCTGGATGGAGATGGGAGAGGACAGAGAGAGGAATGTCAAGACAGCACATCTGGCAAACATTCCTCTTGTGTGCGTACAAATTCATAATTGAAAGACACTTTGAGCAATAGTAATATTCTTGACATTGAAATGTTATGAATATGGTCTATGATGAAAATGCAGTAAAAGACAGTTTCCCAGCCAGGTGCTGTGACCTGTATTGCTTGAACATCCACTGAACACTCCTGTCAAAGGATTTACAAAACAAACTTTCTTCCCCTTCACCCTTTTGCCATCAATGCTACTGTCCAGCATGCCTATAAATAGGAATTGGTACCAGTCACTCATTTGAACTTAAAGCAAATAGAGTGTAATGAAAGTGTGGAGACCTGAATGAAGCTATTTCATATCACACTGCCTAACATGAAGTATTCCAGTTATAACAACCATTGAAAGGCTCAAATTTATTTCAGCGTTGGAGAAACAGACATGTTGCGTTTTATGAAAATACCAGGTATATTCATTAGTTCATGGACGTGCCTGTCAAATCAATTTTAGTAAAAAGTACACAAAGTGTGAGTAATAAGAGAATATGAGTAATAGTAGAATATGCCCAGATACAAATACTGCCTCCCTTGCATGTAATTAACAAAGTTTCCAAGCTAGTAAAAAACAAAACAAATATACAGTATATGATCAAAGATAAATGTAAAATACAATGTAAAAAACAGTGACAACATTTCCAATAAATAAGAGCCATAGGGGCTCCAATGTCTTTCAATGACTCCCAGCTGAAGCCAGGGCAGTGCATTAACCCCAGGACCCACCCCTGAGCTACACCAAGAGTATCAGCAACAAAGCAGAAATATAAAATGCTATAAAATTCAGTTGTTCATTCCGTGTTTTCTCCTTTCTAGCTTGTGCTGACTCAACCTTTAAGACTATAATGAAACGGTGTTATAGCTACTGTATATCTTGACCCTTGTCTCCGTAACATTCTGTATATGTAACTGATAAAGACTTGGCACCTCACTGCCTTAATCTCTTGTGTCTCACCAATTCCCTACTCTTAAACATGTCTGACCACTGGAGAACAAGTGAGTGTCTGGCTGCTTCGTTCATTTGTTTATACAGGAATACGTTGACAGGATCCATAAACTCAGTGCCCGTTACACACTCTCCTCTATTCCACTTCGCCCTTCTCTCGTCAAGCCTTATTCTTCTGAAGAGTAGCCCTCAGAAGTTATAGGGTGAGACCAGGATGTGGACCTTGGCCATGTGCTTGGCCTGAAAGGTGCGCTCACTGTACTCGGACATGTCCACGTCGACAGTGATGTCCTGCGGCCCGCGCAGCTGCTGCACCAGAATCAGCTCGCCAGTCTGCCTGTCGGAGCGCTGCATGACAAACACGCCCCGGGAGTTGCCGCCTACTGTGCCGAACCGCAGGCTGTCGGGCCCGGCGCGCCCTGGAGCGGCAGCCGTCGCCATGCGGAACAAGGTGGCGGGAGTCTTCAGGTTGGAGGGCAGGGACAGGTAATGGAAGGACACCGTCTTTGGGGCCAGGTGACAGGAGCGACTCTCCATTGGACAGGGGTTTCTCTCACATTGGCTGTAGGATGAAAAATAAATAGTAAAATCAGACTACGTATAGAAAAACGCTTTTACTTTTTTTTTTAATCACTTTTATCCAAAGCGACTTACAGCGAGTACAAGGTTAGTTACAAGTATTAAGCAGCAGGTAGCACACACACTGGGGCTCGAACACTGGGAATTCTACACCCTAACCACTAGACTATGCTGCCCTATAATAAATGAAATACAGCCTAGTGCATAGCCCACAGTGTTATGCCCCTGGAAACATATTCACACATGGGATTTCAGGAGACACACACAGGCGCTCATAAACAGTTGATCTGCTCTGTGGGACACTACTTTGTTAGAGAGACAAGCCACATGGGAGATATTCCTTGGACTCCACCTCACAAAACACTCCTCAAATCCCAGCTTGCTCTCTTCAACACATGTCCATGTGCTCCTCTGGCAGCAGAGCTGTGTATTACCACATTGAGGGTTCGGTAGGACTAGACGGAGCAACGTTTCAGGCTTTTAAATGAGGCAGTATGTGAACGACTGGCAACAGCAGTGTTATACTGAAGCCAGGAGGGCTGGAAAAGGTATTTTCCAGATCATTTGGCAAAAGAAAGAAAAAACTACTCCTCAAGTGGAGGCTAGCATGTTCTTTTTCAAGCCCGTCTTACTTCATGTCATTGAATACTATTATAAATGTATATGTTACACATTAAACCTACTTACGTAATTAACATTCGATCATTCTGTTTATTTTCTTAATTTAATACATCACAGTTAAATTGAACACAACACAAAACCATATCCACTTACAAGGGGGATGTCTTGACATAGCTTATGTTCCCATGGGAACGAGGACACTCGGGGCTGACACACTGAAAACCTCCCCCGGTGTTGATACAGATTGTCCCACGGCTACAGTTGTGCTGCTCGTTTAAACACTCATCCACATCTGGAAGACCGAATAGCAAACGACATGTAAGGCTTAGAGGGTGAGTGAGTGAGAGTGAGAGTGAGAGTGAGAGAGAGAGAGAGAGAGAGAGAGAGAGAGAGAGAGAGAGAGAGAGAGAGAGAGAG
>JAODLI010009115.1:0-26529 GCA_027575585.1 Percopsis omiscomaycus | reverse complement strand
CTCTCTCTCTCTCTCTCTCTCTCTCTCTCTCTCTCTCTCTCTCTCTCTCTCTCTCTCTCTCTCTCTCTCTCTGCAGCTTCATTAAACTAATTACATTCACACTGAGTATTTGTTTCTAGCACACAAGGCGCCCAGGCCTCGGAACATCCCAGAGGGCTCAATAAAGCAACAAGAAGAAGCAGCTTGAAAGAGGGAAAACAGACAGGAATAGTAATGGTCGACCATTCAGCTGAAGCACGCGTTTTGTGTAAAAGAGAGAGACAGAGCGACAGAGAGAGAGAGAGAGAGAGATCAGGATGTTGCCATCCTGCTGTTTGCCCCCGTGCCTGTGCTCCATAATGACACAGCACTGGCCCACTAATGACACAGAGGAAGACACCAGGAACTCCACAGACAACTCATAGCCTGTCGCATGTAAACATGAAAGCTTCGCCTGAGTTCCCCCCAGAGAGCCTGATGAGCCGTGTAACATCAACCATAATGTTATTCCGTTCAATTAACAGAATCCAAGTACAAACTGCATTAGACTTAGTTAAACACAAGACAGTCAAACATCAAACACATGACAAAAGTGGGACAGCTGTGTCCTTCACTGTCACTGAAATCCAATATAAAAAAAAAACCATACCCAATTATTAATTATATGCCGTAAAAGTGCTGTGTTGAAGATTCCCTGAGTCCCGGAGGTGCAATTGCAACAAATTGACGGAATATTTCACAAATCGTTTTAAGAGACAGTCCGTTTCACTTTATTGAGACATTATACAGTACAGTGAAAGGATGAGAGACAGGGAGATAAGTATGACTGTGAGAGCTATCCACGAGGAAGGTTTGATCTCCTTGCCTTAAAGTGGTGTCTAAGATCTAGTATTTTAAAACCTTTAAAACCAGTGGGGAACATTTTCGGCAAGGCTCCATATGTAGCGTACTTGCAGGGTGGATTCGTCATTGCATCTGGTTGCAGCTGATAATACAAAATCAATATGAACATGTTACTTGTTAACCACTAAATCCACTTCTGATATCTGACCAGAATTAGTGTTTGACTATACTTTCAGCAGAACTTGTAGCACCATTGGTACAAGCATACGCCCACTCCCCTATTTGTTTTAATTAGTGTGTGTTCCCAGGGGCCTTAAACACTCTGACCCCAGTGACCAGACAATACATACTGTACTACTTACTGTATGTACATGTCATTGTGCTTTTGCACTGTCAAAAATGAACTAGAGGCACAAATACACAATTTTTAACCAACATAAAAAAGATTCAAAATTTTAAAGGGACACTCCTTGTGGCTAGAAATACCATTGTGGTTGAACTCAGCATCACAAAAATATTTGTATTATTATTTATATTTATATTATATTTGTTTGAAACTCTGCAAGTGTGAGCTCTTGCTGCCTGTCTGGCTCGCATACGTCTCTACTCCTCTCCCTAAAGCTCTCATAGCCTCACACCGTTCTTCACCCCTCCCCCTACAGCCACCCCAACACTTTGGTGAACAGGTGTTTAACATCAACGGAATTTCTTCTATTCAGACAAGGCTGTAATTATAATATATATTGGGGGGGATACATCCCAAATATTCAAAGATGCTCAAAATGTGATGCTAACGGGCGTATTTAACTAACATTAATGTCTTTGTCAGAAAGACCACGTGAAGTCTGAGTAAAGTGTCAATCATTTATGTTGCGCTGCATGTGTAATTGATGTAGACAGTAGTAGCTTTCATTTATTGCATATTCATATAGTAGCTATACTGTATAGCTGTAATGGCAGGAAATTAGTCTTCAAATTTGCTATTTTTCAATAGTGTGACAGGAAGAGGAGAAATTGCAGCCCGCTATGGCGCCTTCTAACAAGGCAAGGTGGACTTCATTCAGCTAGCGGGGATGGGGGCAGCTTGTCCCTGACCCAGATACACAACCATCACGAGAAGAACGACAAGAAGAATAAAGAGTGACAAAAAAATGGTGTTACAAAGACGTGGATGTTTCCATTCTCTACTAACTTGCATTGTTTCAAAAACATATTTGTAAATACATTATGAAGCAGGTTATAAAAGAACAATGCAAGCCTACAGGGAATATTTCTGCTGGGGTGTTTCGCTTATTTTGACCAGGTGGCGAAACAGAGATTTTCATTTATGTCACATTTGTTTCTCCTAAAATCCCTTAGGAGAGATATCTCCTAAGATATTTGATCAATAACTAGGTGTTGGACTCCCAGTCAGAAGGTCGTAGGTTCCAGCCCCATAGTTGGCCTACCTGTAAGCTTCCTTGAGCAAGATGCCCAACCGCTATCTGCCCCATGTAATAGCACCATGTAATTGTAAGTCGTTTTGGATAAAAGCAACTTCTAATTTTAATTATTGAAGACATTGTTGAAATCTTGTTTAGCTAGAGGAAGATTATCCAATTCTGCTTTCATGAGGAACATCTGAGAGACTCCATGGAGACATATGGTACCTTTATATATATAAAGAGATGAATGCCTCTTAAACATTTCTTAGGAGGAACTATGTTTAGTCTCCTGAGCAAAATAATAGAAACAGCTGAGCAGGGGGGTCATATTATTTTGAACATGTGTTCTGTTTACATTACATTCATACATGAATGTGAAAGTAGATTCAGTCAAGCCAGGCTATTCATAAGCCATTAGTAAACAATCCTAATATAATGTAAATAGCGAACTCAAGCACCTTTTTGTTCTATTGTTTTATGTTCCGTTTCAACCTGCCTCATATTTAATATATATATATATATATAAGTATGTTTTTGAGACTCGTAAACAATGGAAGTGAATGGAGAGTGACAAACATGTATATTCAAATGTTCTACAAAACTTTCATAATATTAATAACACTGCACTAAAATATAACAAAAAAACAACAGCAAACAAACAGACTCATCTTCCTGCTACATATATGACACATAGATTCTAAATATATGTGTTTTCATTCATACATACAAATCATATGTGTATATCTTGTTTGTGCCTTTGTGTGTGTGTGTGTGTGTGTGTGTGTGTGTGTGTGTGTGTGTGTGTGTGTGTGTCATGTATGCATTTACCTGTTCTTGTCTTTCACTTTCTAGGTAATTTATCAGAGAGTTGACCACCCTAACCACTAACCCTCAGACAAAATGTGTTTGTGATTTAAACTGCTGTATAAATAAAGCAGACAGAAAGAAAGACATTCTCTTAAAAAGGACAGGCCATTATAACAAGTGACTGATGGCGGTATATACATTGGTTGAGCCCCCAACACAAGCCCTGCTCTGCCCCTGCTGTCCTTCTGCGCATCAAACTAAATGAAAGCCATAACTTAACAGGACCATGTATCTTATATTGACACTAAGTAAGCATGCTCTATAGCCTTTCACTCCAAGCCATTTCCTGGCCAAGCTCTGGGGCTCCATGGACAACAAAACGTTCCATACATCATCTGCAGGAAGGCTGTCCACCTTGTTTACCTCAGTGTTTTCCCAACAAAGCAAACCTCACTTCATCCCTGGGTCAGTACTCCATCAATCACCGGATCTGGATGAACAGTGTTAGCCTGAATCCTAACAACAAACTCTATGGAGACATGAAGAAACATGAAAAATAAATGGGTCTGAGGGGTATAAGAGCACTTGAATGCTAGAGTCGCATACAGTAGGAGCACTTCATCCATCCATAGGTAAACACAATACGTTGGTCCATTAGAAGTGTTTTTAACACTCAACATGTCCTTTCACCCAGATTCCCACATATAGCCTAAATTCATTTATATTTTAGGCTATATGTTTAAGGCTTCTTCACAACTCTATAAATACTCAAAAAGAGCTATTCTATCGCTTGGTCTCTCCATAGTGTAGATTTTGGCTAAAATGTTTGATCAAATCATCCCGAAATCTGACTGTAGAATAATTGCCTTTTATGTAACACAAAAGGAATGAAAAATGAGCAAAATAATCTCTGTGGCCTCTCCCCAGTGTCTATGGGGTTATTGTCACCGAACACAATTCCTGTGGTGCATTAAACTAACACAATTTGGGAGCAGGAGAACAGCAATCAGTGGATGACTGTTTGCAATTTCCCCACAACAGTGATAGTGCACTATACCCAATACCCCCACAGTGATCCCACTGGGCCTATCAGTATCAGATACTGTATGACACTAGAGGCCAGCCCTGGATGTGTTAGCATACTGAGAAAGCCCCTTAGCGTTGACTGGACTTGTGTGATTTGAGAATACAATTTCTAGCTAATGAAGGCTATAAAAAGAAACCCAAAACTTCTGATAAAAAACAAGGCAGTGTGAGGTACACTGCCTCAGTTTACAAATACTGCCAGGGTTGGGTAGTAACGGATTACATGTAATCAGTATTACGTAATCAGATTACAAAAAATAAGTAACTATAATCAACCCAGATTACATTGTGTAATTAGATTATATAGACAATAATTACTTGATTTTTTTTTGGGATTACGTCTTTAAAATATGACAATTTTAAAATGATAAATTCTTCATGATAACCAATGCTATTAACTCATGAAAAGCGCATCTGTCATACAGGGTTTCTTAGACAAGTGTTCGACTGTGGCAATATCTTAACCCCCCCTGCTTGACAGATGAACATGTGCTCCTCCTTGCGTTACAATAGCAAACTCCTCCCTGTGGCCTTTGATTTAAAAACATCAGCAATAAAAATCAAAAGAAACAATACAGTACACCTGTAGACATTTATGACAGCATGTTGCTGTAAGGGTCATTTGATTTGACCAACTGTAAATGCTGAATATGCTAAATGCATTTTATTTGCATTGAAAATGTTTTGACATTCTTTCCAGCCTGAGGGCATCTCAGACAGGTTTATAAGGCACAAGGGGAAAGCACTGCATTATAGGATAAGCAAGGTCTATGAAATAGAATATCTATGTCCTTTGCCTCCGATTGTGTCCGGCAGCTAGCCTACTCCACAAATTATCTTTCGTCTGTGAAACATGCTTTGATGTCTGTTCTCTATATAATATTCTGCACCAAACCACAGTGTGAAGGAACACAGGGTGTGCAAAGAAAAAAAAACTCTAATTTAATACGTTCTCACTATGAGTGAGGCCAAGGAAAAAGTCTCTGCCTTCAGGTAATGTCTTGTCTGTACTGTAAACAGCCTTCTCAAAAAGGGAGCATCTTCCAAGACAAGATACTACCAGGTATCATGTACACAATCTTCTTTTCAACTCAATAATCTCCAGGCTACTTATGAGCAGTGTTGGTGACTACTTTTTTTTTAAAATTACACATTATTTACTTTTAAAAAAAGAAATGCATTACTTTACTTATTTACTCACGTAGAAAGTAATTCGTTACACTACTCGTTACATTACTTTTGTGATACTCTGCTACATCGCCTGAGATGCATTGTCACGTAATTGTCAGTTAATAATGTAACGTTAAACCTTACATATGTCCACACATCAGCACAAATCCCTTAATAAGGAGGACAAACACAAGACCTTTCTTTTATGCCCTTTAATAAAATAATAACACAAAGCCGACAACAAAGTTGGTTAAAACCAGTCCAGTCCAAAAGTAACTACATATTTGTTTGATTAGTAACTTTAATGATTATTAGGATTATTTAGGAACAGTAATGCATTACATTACTGCGTTACAGACAAATGTAATGTGATTACAGTAATGCATTACCCCAAACACTGCTTATGATCACCGTGTCCTCGCACCTTCAGTTTTGGGGTTTTCCTTAAAGAACAAGCATGTTCATGTACAAGCCCTTATTCGTATGCCTGCTAATGTTGCAGTGGTTTAAATTGCAACTCCTGAGATTCAATGTTCAGCCGTCTCCTTTTCGCCAATAATAATTTAGTTGTAGCAATGATTTAAGTGCTCCTTGACAAATTAACACTTTCAGATGATTTTGAAATGATCTAAATGTTTTATTTAGAATATTTGCAGTATTAATTATATATATTTTTTAGTATTATTTTAGTCAACTTTAAGTGTCAAATCACTTTTTTGGGGTCATGAGTCAAAAAGTTTGGAAACAATATGTGGATTTCTGCACATTATTCAGCATAGAAAGCCATTATCAGGTCTACATTTGCCTTCGTAACCCCCCCCCCATCCCTCAGTATCACAAAGCCAACTTCCACCGCGTGACTACTGTCATCGCTCCAGCTGTATCCCTAAGTTCCTCTCTAGATCGCAGTGCCAAGTCGCCCTTGGATTACCACCACAACATTCCATTGCTAACGACAGATACTGTATGTAGAAGATTCATTATCTTATTAGGAGGACTCCCATTTTTCATACATAAGTATTTAAAGGATTAGGCAAGAATATTGCCAGTATTGATCACTGAGACATAAAAATATGGCACTGATGGATCAGGCTCCATTTGGCCTTACTGGATTAGCCTTTGGCTGGATTTCTAACATGAGGGCCGTGAGGAAGGAAGGGATGGGTTTCAAGAGGACCGACAACTGGGGACTGGAGAGAAGAGTGAGATTGAGTGAGGGACGAGGCAGAGGCGGTAGTCAATACAAGATAGTCTTGAAGATAAAAGACGTATCATTTGTATGGTAATCCTGCACTCAGAGTAAAGCTCCCACACTGGCAGTCTATTGTGTGTCATGAAGGCCGTTAAATTTAATTTCACATCTAGCTATTTGGACAAACAAGACAATCTCAGTGCGAGAGTTAAGTGTCTTTCTAGACTGAGGAAAATACTACGGTGTTTAAGAGAATGACAACGTGTCAACTAATAAGAAGCATTTGATGCAATGACAACCCAGGAGAACAGAACAGAAAGCGTATACCTCACTTCAAAGAAGTAGAAGTATGTATATGGTGGTCAGCAAGAAATCATTAAAACAAAAGGTTCAGTTCAAACATCAACAAACAACCAAACAATTTCATCCACCACCGGGCTTTACATAAAGTTTACTTAACTACTTGTAGGTTGCTTATAATCAATATGCAAAAGATTGGTTGTGTGGTTGACACAACCAATTTTTATAAAACTTTTTATGGTCACTTTATATTTTATTATATTTTATATCATATATTATACTTTATACTTTATATATTATATTTTATTATAGGTTTATTATAGGTTAATATAGGTCCAATGTTTGTTTAATGTATGTTTCCTTCGGGATTAATAAAGTATCTATCTATCTATCTATCTAGACTGTTTAATTTCCTGATAAAAAATGCAAGCCTCTGAAAACACCTTGACGTGACATTAAATAAAACAAAACACCTGTGTGAAGACTAAACCAAAAGATATCAGGTAGAGATATCATTAAACATGTCCGGCAGCACTCTTCAAGTCTGTCAGGTAAACGACAAACCCCTCCGTCATTCCCATCTTGACAAGATCTGCTTTTAATAGCAGAACGCAAGTGGTACACTGCATTTCATTGTTAGATGTCAGATTAGAACTCTTAGAATGGGAAAAGCGGGCTGGCTATTTGAGACTCTTCAATCTGCAGCAAAAGATGAGATGTAAGGGAAGGAAGGGGGGTGGGGGTAAAAGAGGAAGAATTACTGATAGAGAGAGGTGCTAGCAGGGAGGAGAGCAGCTAGGGTGGTGATGGTGGTTAATCAGTTGGGTCCATATATACAAATATACAGAGTACAGAGTACAGAGAGAGAGAGAGATAGATAGAGAGATAGAGAGAGTGATAGAGAGATAGAGAGATAGATAGATAATGGTACAGGGGGACAGAAAAATCTCTATCTCCACACAGCTCCAGATTTTACATACACCTCTGGGAACTGGACAGATCAGGCAGACAACCTTGACTAGACTATAGAGGTTAAAGAACCAAAACCAGACCTTGGAAAGGGAAAAGTATATATAATAAATAATTTCATAAAAGCTAGAATAACATTTTTCCCACTTTTTCCCCCCAGCTATGTGTGTACCTATAGGCATTACAACTTGGGTGCGTTACGTATAGGAACCCTTAGATTTAACAGACCTGAGCAGCATTAGCGACATGCAGAACAAATCCTTTGTAATTCCGCCACGGATTTAAGCGGTCTGTCACTATTAATCAGCACTCCTTCTCACTCAATTTCATAGCCGTTAACGCTCCCCGGCCATAGAGATCAACATCTTGACCCATGAGCTCTTTATAGAAACTACACCCACCTGTCTCACTTTTTTTATTTAATTTTTTTTCCCCTTAGCACATTTACAAGTGTCCGCCCATGCATGCCTGCCTGAAAGAGTGTGGGACAGACACATGCGCAAACGCGCAGACAAAGCTATTGGCAGCGGTACACACACATCCCTTTACATTTCAGGCATGCTCAAAAAGAGCGCCACTAAACCTGGGTTCAGACTGACAGCTCACAAACAGCTTTGAGATTAAATGATTCAGTACGAAGGTGTAAACGACAGAGGCCTACATCTGTGTATATGTGTATTGAACATTACAGCTCTCCGCAATGAAGAGGGGTACAGGCACAGCGTGGTGAACATGACACAAACACTTCCCACTAGGATTTCTCTGCCTACGGGAGACTGCGGTGTGACGGACAGCCTCCTATTTCCCAAAACACTCATTATCAGATTCACCCCCCTTTCAGCAGTGTTTTGGGGAGCATTGCAGCGCATCTGTTGAAGTCTTTCATTCCCATTTACAAGGGTCTTTGCAGCCTCTCGAACAAACTGGATCCATCACTCTGTTTCCACCATGGGCACTCCCCTGCCATACACCCACCGTTAAATCTCATCTATTAGCCAAAAACATAAACTGCCACTTCTTAACATTCTTTCGCTCTAAAAGAGATATCGAGAAGAATGGTGACCCCACTGTGCATGCACGAAGTCGCAAACTGTGAATGACTTCCTTTTTTAATAGCATAAAAAAATGTTTTAATGCATGTTTGCATATTTAATAAAAATGGATTTAAAATCATTACAATTTTAAAAAGTGCTCGCAATGATCTTGCGATCCTTCACAATCATTCTGTGATGGTCAACACTTTGAAAACCATTCATCTAGATTATAACTAGACTGTGCTTTTGTTTTTAGTACAAGATACAAGCAGCACTGCCTGTAACGGAGGCCAAGAATTATGGGGCTGTGATTATAACTGGCTCGGTAACAATAAGTTGGGCATAGACTCACACATGGACACAGGAGAGTGAATGACTATGAAGTGACTGGACTGTAGTCTTAGGTAGAGCCAATAAAAGCTCTTAGATCAGTGGTTCTCATATGGTTTTAGTTTCCGCATTACAGGTGGTTCAAATACTGCAAAAATACACAGCAGTATTTAAGAATTTAAGAATAAATGGAGAATGACACAATTTGATGGCTTAAGGAATACATAGATAAACATGTAAACTAAACACGTAAAACCCCAGTGGTCTGGGCACTCCACCTCACATATAATTTTAACAATCAAATAAGCATTATGAACAGATTAGGACCATACAGGTACTATAGGGCTGTGCTAAAAAAAATCGATACACCAATATATCACAATATTTACTTTTGCGATATACTACATCGATTTCCAGCTCAAAAATCAATTCTATACATTTTTTACCGTTCACGTTTTAAACTGTGTGTGAACTTCAACCTTCGTTCCTATAGATGTCGCAGTGCGGCTAGTTGCCTATGGCCCCCATTTCTAGTAGAGTGAAATTTGGATGCAACATGATGGACGCAGCTGACAAAATTACAGCAGCTCCTTAAAAATATAAAGCCGATGTGTGGTATTTCAGCTCTGTTTTTACATTTTCAATGAACTATGTGGAATATCGCAATATTGTATCGCAATGTATCGTGATGTAATCGTATCGTGAGCCATGTATCGTGATGCGTATCGTAAAGTCCTTGCCAATACCCACCGCTAAGGTACTATGCCATTCATCGCAATATGGTGTCTGTGGTACTGAATGCAAGATCGTAGACATTAAACTTCAAACCTACCCCTCATTTCCCCCACTTTTCTGATCCAAAACACACACTCGATTGCACAAGCAAGTGTTTTGGTCCTCATGTCTCGCTTAGCAACAAGTCAGACTCAGATCAGGTGTGAAATAGGAAGGTTTTCCATTAAATGCTATAATAAAATCGCTCTTGAGTATTGCATATCTAATGCAGCAATAGGCCTATATAATGCTAAAGGAAAGTGTAAAGGCTAATTAAGATTCAGTAGGAACTAACACCCAATCATCATAGATGGCCTAGCCAGGTGGCAGGTGGCTCAAATATCAGAAGTATTAATATTGTAAAAGGTTAGGCCAGGCTTTTCTGTTATTTCCTAGTGTTTCTCAACCTGTCCCCAGGGATAAATGTTAAAATTTTTACATTACACATTTAAGATGGACCACTTGTATTCAGGACAGGCATTTTTTTTCAAAGCATTGATTTCAAAGCATTGATTTATTTATTCATCAGAAATTCCATGCATTTCAATATAGGATCCCTGTTTTCATTTAGTAGGCTAGTAAAAGAAACACCAATTCTTGCTCGCTCACTCCCTATTCTGAAAAACGGGCACGACCATTGTACCTGTTGCAGATGTCACTAGCCTATATAGGGTGTATTGCACCACTGACAGCAAAACATTCAGAATTATAGACTAATACAACATGGTTAGTGATTACAGCTTATTGTAGGAATAACAAAAAACTGTATGGCAAAATATAAGCTCTTTAAACCAGCTAATGGGATTGTCTTTAAACATTCTTACTGATGCGCAACGAATTAGGTGCGCTGTGCGTAAATAGCGCATTGTTTCATCCGCAAGTTTGCAGACGTATCCTTACCTATCGTCAGCCTGCCAGTCCCCAAGCAACAGGTCTCGGAACCGGTACCGAGGCGGCAGCGGGAGCACCTCCTTCTCCAGCTCAACCATCGTGAACACCGTAAGAGACCCTGAAGGGAACACAAACCGCACCTCGACGCCGAGATTTCCCCAAAACAAACTCCCCCTCCTTATTTGAAATGTAGGTTAACGGTACAACTCATTGCATCGCAAATAAACTTTGTTGTTTTTTTCTCCCGACGTCGGCTACTTTCCCTCCGAGGCAACAGGTCGAGGATGCTCAGCCGTTTTCCGTGGAAAGGCTACTTTTACTGTGACAGCTGGCGAGCAACTGGTGGTCTGCTCCAGGATCGACATCCTCTGGTCTCCTCGTGGTCGCGGTGACTGACTGCAAGGCTGTGGAACCGACCGATTGGATGGATGCACGTGTTCTACGGGAAGATTTTAATGTCGTGATCACTTTTCATTTAGGAAAAAAAACAGTCATAAATTCCTCGTTTTTTATGCACATCCCATTCCATGCCCATGAATTACACTAGCTACTCAACACTTGAATGATACAAGTATTAATGACTTTGAAATCAACGTTGATCCGTTTAAAATACACACGGATATGTTTAAATATGCGTGAGAACATATCAAATTTATTTGCGTGTTTTTTCACACAATCCTTTAGAACTGCTGTGTATTTAAAACATTTGGCACAAGATCTGCCGGCTTTGCATAAAAAGCTAAACTCGGGTTGTCTCTCTTAGTTAACACATTATTAAACAAATTGAACCGTAGCCTACAGGAATAAGGGAATCATAACAAATTCAAAACCTTCATTGATTAGGGATTATTTTTAGATTTAATTTTTCTTGATATTAACATGATCGTGGCTACTTTTAAAAGACACCATGTTTTTCCCCTTATCCATAGAAAATGAAAAGATATTAAATTACTTAGTAAGTCACTTGATAAACAACGACAGGTTAATTATTTATAATTTAGATATTTGTTTAGACAGATTGCCCTTTATACATGTTCACTGATATGGCAACTAACAAATTATGCATTTGGTATTGCTTCTGATACAACGTTTTCACTTTGGAAACTCGGAAAAAAAATCCCAAATTCAATTCCCACTCGCTGGTCTATGCTGGTCTATACTTGCATGGTTGTACCAATTTTGCCCTCTAGCGGCCATGTCATAAGCACACAATGATAAAGGGAATAATTTTGAGAGTAGGCTACGTCTATTAACAGAAAACTGTCAGTCTGTCTGAAAAGAATAAAATAAAAATCATACAAACACGCATTTGTTAAATAGAACATTTGTAAAAGTCTGTAATAAAATGTTTCGAGGTAAACCTTACATAGATCTAGAGAATGGAATGAACACTGCATTTCAAGTGGGTGGGCCTAGCTTTTTGTAGCCATGGCAACAACAAAAAATGTCTGAGCATATCAAAGAAACATCTCTGTTTGTGTGTCTAAAATCACTTCCAAACCCCATTTAGTCTCATATTACAACCATGGTTATTTGTGGCAGTTTCTGGGCTGGTGTAGATTTAAAGATAATATTCTCAAAATCCATTTGCTGCAACGCTGTCTGTGGGAATGCAAATAAAAACAAATAGAAAACATTCATCTTAACAATGATAGCTCTTCAATAAAAGATAGGCAAACATAATTTCACATCACTGCATTTCTTAGTCCGGACTGGAATAAAACCCTAACTGGCTTCCTACTGTGTCTCTAATCCAGTGTGATGTTGACAGAGGCTAGAGCATCGACAGCCCAGCTGGGGTACTGGTCACTAGAGGGGAACATTCGCTTCATAAATGTCCTTATAAAATCAGGAAACCTTCCATCAATGATGCTTTGTCTAACAGAGCGCATCAGGTTGAGCTAAAAAGAGAGAAACATAAAAAAAAATGTTATTTTCCTAGCTTTGAGTTCATTCATTCATGCATTCATTATTACATGAATTCCGGAACTTTAATGTAATCAACATGGTATGGCCTCTCTGTATTCATACTAACCTGGTAGGCTATGTTGTGGATGGTGACGTGATGCATGGCTGCAGTATCAGTCTTAAACAGAGCGTGCAGGTAAGCGCGACTGTGTCTGAAACAAGACATTCTGCCTGTAATTCACAGCTTCCTTATGTTTTTACAAATCAATTTTTTTTGCGCAAAATCTCCAATCATGTAGATTTATGTCAAATTAAAAAAGATCATTCCTAAATTAAGAGGACCTGTATTTACTTACAATTTTGTAATTTTTAGCAGAACTCCGTTCTTACAATTTATACTTTACAGTTCTTTCTCAGCTCTCAAGCAATATTTACAGTTAAATGGGATCAAAAGTATCCACCTAATTAACAGCACGTTTTCGCCAGATGATTTATTAATGAGATATGATTTATAAATAGAAAAATCTACAGATTGATTGGAAAAAAATTAAAATAATTGCCACCACTGACATTGAAAATAATTCACGCAGATCAAAACTAACCACAGAGATGGCATTTTGGGGATGCTATAAGCTTTCATGTGATAATAACTATTCATATACGTATAACACGTTCATCTTCTTGTTTTACTGTATCAACAATGTTCTCTTTAAAAGTGTTTTTCATAGAGGGATTGAATATGTAATGAATATTTATTTCTCTAGTGGAAAAAGTAGTAGAAAGATAAAAGGAATTTACTTTAGTGCTATCTATCTATCAAACCATCATTACTCTTTCGGTGACACAATCTCAGTGTTTTACATGATTTACCTTTTGCAGGTAGGACATTGGCAATCTGGATCTATGGGCTGTAAGTCTTTAGCATACTGCTTTTGTTTCACCTGGAGTGATCCCCATGGCACCAAGGCAGAGCCAAACCGCTGTAGTGACACAAAGAAAACAATCAATCATTATTATTACTACTACTAGTACAACACAATGAAAGACATTTTCAGTAATGTGGGTGGTAGTGAGAAAAATGCTTACAGCAGTGCGCGTAGGGAAAACGCAGTCAAACATGTCACATCCCAGGGCCACACACACCACAAGGTCCACGGCATAACTGAAACACGCAGTTAGCGTTTATATACTCCAATAGCCAAAGCATTACATGGCCATACACAATAGCTAAACAAACGCACCCAACACCCATCAGGTAGCGAGGCTTCTCTCGAGGCAGATGGTCTGTGCTCAGTATGACCATCCTCCAGAAGTCATCCTTCTCCTCACCTCCACTCAGACCGCCGATGGCAAAACCGGGGACGTCCCGTTTGGTCATTTCTACAAGCCAAGAATAAGAAAATGTAAAACCTCAGAACTTTTGTTAAATCCATGACTGTGTAGCTTCATTGAGTCTTCTACAAACCTGTCTACAAAGCTGATCTCCGGCTCTACTGGTAGAATGTATTCTGGAGTTACTCCAGTTTGCAGTATCAAATTGTTGTAGTGTTTGTGTAAGATATATTTACCTTTCAGATTATAAATTGAAATATACCTTGAATTAAATTCTACAACAACCAACACGAGTAATTTGAGAATACATTCTACCAGTATAGACGAAGATTAGCTTTGACAGATGAACAATGACAGATGAATACAACTAGTTGCCGGTCTAGCATCATGCGTAAGGACTTAATATTGAGGTAAGGTTATAGAGTCGAGGGTTTAATGAAATTGTGCTTTGAGAAGTAGACATGGGAAAAGCACAGCATCCTGATTGCTGCAGATAGCTTACCATCTAGACAGGCTTTGCGCAGCTCTGCATTAAGCCCACCCTGGATGATAGCAAAGAGGTTCTGTTTGTCAGGATTCTTATTGGCTGCTATGCAGCGGTCCAGCCAGCGAACAGATCTGTGCATGGCTTCCTCAACCCGCGGGCCTGTCACTGTACTGCTGACCACATCGTCAAGCTGCATCATGATGTCTGACCCTAAATAGTGGATTCACAGAGAGGTTGTAGGTTAGCCTTTTGTATCTTCCTAACATAAAGACTAAGAAGGTTTGAAGTAGCTTTTTGGCAGAAACTTCTGTGGGTGGATGTCAGAAATGTTATAATAGATCTACTGATGACCTAGACTATTTTGGATACTGATGGACATCTCGGGGGTTAAAAGAATCTCTTTGCCATCATAGGGAGACTTGAACTTCACTCCTTCTTCGTTCACCTCCGAGAGTTCGACCAGAGACACCATCTGAAAACCCCCGCTGTCCTGTAAGTAAAAGTAAAAAGAAATGTGTAAAATATTATTTTACACATTTCCATATTACATTACATGAACTTAATTTTTTTTTAAAAACTCTGATTTTACAATGTTATGTAACTAGTTTTTAAATGTTTACACTCCTGCCAGTATTTGAGAAAACAACACTGACCGTTAGAAGATTTCTCTTCCAGTTCATAAAGCCATGCAAACCCTTGGCTTTTTCAATCAATTCAGGTCCCTGTGGGTAAAAAGGAAATCTAAGACGGTACATAAAGAGGTTTTTCCTACAGGCCCACCTAAGCGTTTCACTGATAGAACTCATATTAAATTTGAATCTTTACCTACCGGTCTCATACCCAAGTGATACGTGTTGCCAAGACATATTTGACACCCAAGACCGTCCAACTGGTCCACAGTGATTCCTTTCAAAGTTCCTTGCGTTCCGACAGGCATGAAAACTGGGGTACTAACAGTGCAGTGTGGCAGTGTAAGGTCGCAAGCTCTCGCTTTGGTCACTGGACATTCTGCAACAATTCGCAAAGTAAGTGGGTGAATGGTAGAGAGAGCTTTCTTTACAGACATTGTAGTTTCAGATGTATTTGTCCCACACTTAATGGGCGCAGCCATATTGGTGAGTAAAATCAAACGTGTGTTGTCTTGACGGAGTTAAGATTGACATGCCATCCGACCACTGAAGAATGACGCTCCAAGTGAAGTACGCCGAGTTTGAGCATCCAATCAGTAGTCTGACTTGATGAAGAGGCAGTAAATGTAGCCAGTAATTTCCCAAGGTTCCCTGGTGAGAGGCGGGTCTATGTTCACCGGTTAGATCGGATGTCGTCCCGGCTGACCGGATGGTGCCGTTTAAAGGAAGTTTTGTTTTGCGAGTTTGTCGTCCGCTTTGGCTGGCTTTGAGAATTTAATGTGCCCAAAGCAGAGCGACATGCTATTTTATGAAATACAAAGCTTAACGCATTCGTTTCGAAGAGGGTAAAAGGAGGAGTGGTTTGCAGCGAGTGAACTACACAATCAGAGTAACCCGAGCACCTTGCTGCTAAGCTAACGTTATCTAGCTAGCGAGAGCGAGCCTCTGGTCTGTGTTCAGGGGCTAAGACCGAAGCGAAGCCATGGGGAACCGGGGGATGGAGGACCTGATTCCCCTGATCAATAAACTTCAAGATGCTTTCAGTTCCATCGGGCAAAGTTGCAATTTGGACCTTCCTCAGATTGCTGTTGTCGGCGGACAGAGTGCTGGAAAAAGCTCAGTCTTGGAAAATTTCGTTGGCAGGTATGAAAGCGTTGGTTAATAACATTACGAACTAACTTTACTTTTCACAGTATCACTTGATAAGGTAACTTAGAAGGTTAACAGCATTTCATACCTACCGCAGACGAGAGAAGCGCTGTTTCTGCTTTGGAAAGAAACTTGACATGCACTTCACTGTTCGTAGTTCAGACATCAAGACGTTACGTATTCGCAACAGTTCCAAGTTGCTGGGTGTAACGTTAGATTAAATATCGTCATGGACAAATGCATATTATTCTAGATAATTCAAAGTAACTTATTTCACTGGCAAATAGCTTTTATACTGTAAGGAATTTTATCAGTTTGTCATGCCTTAATTTCCCCTTCTAAATCGAAACTGGTTCATTCTCTGGGTCTGTTTTTTATTTTATGCCGAACCGGTTTTTACGAGAGGACACCTGTTTGTTTTGTCAAGTGACTGTAGGCAAATTGTAGTGTATTTTACTGAGGTAAGCTTAGCAGGTGCATAAAACCCTATACGTACCTGTAGATGTGTACTATTGCATGTCTTTACATTCACGTTTATTGTCCTACTGTCGCCAAACAGTGTTACTTTAAGTTGGATGTAGACTTTGAACATACTGCTGACCAGTGCTCATAGAGAACTATAACAAACTTCCCTGTATTGGTTCCTCTTTTGTTTAAGCATTTAGCAGTAGTGATGACAGAATGAAATTATGACAGATCTGCCAGACTCTTGTGAAAATAAACACACTGCCCTTCTTAACAGGCTTGTCTTGTCCTTTCCCACATCAGCAGGTTTCCATATTAGTTGTGACTCAACTCACACAAAACACAGGTGTGTTAGCAGCCGGCATGCGGATGGAAGGCGGAGTCTATGCCTTAGTTTTGAGTTTGCAATTGCACATATACAGCCCTGTGGTTACAAACATGTAGGTTTTGGCGTAGCAGTCCGGAATTCATATTAGCCTCAGTTCACATTAATTCAGGCAAAGAGACTTTGCACTCTGAAAACACTTGACACACATCAGCTGTAATTAACACAAGACCGTAGGAGGGTGACCTCAATTTTTCCTGCCTGAGGAGGCCTTTCACTCCCCCCCCCCCCCCACACACACACCTGTTAATAGAGAGAACACGCACACATGTGCTCAAAATTTAGCTATGTTTAGGGAATATGATCATTTAACGGATGCATTGTTGTAACTGTCCTAATGTGTTTTTAGCTTAACTGTAGAACATTTGTGCGGCCATCTTTATGCATCCAACAATGCTGTTGAAGTGTGCTAAGCATGAGTTTAGAGCAGCTAGCCCGACTAACTGTGCCCTACAGCTATAGAAGTGGAACAATGGTCAAGGTCAAGATCAAGTCCAACACTGTTAGGGCAGTGCAGCTGGTCTCTATAGCGACGGGCATGTGGGCATAGAGGTATATTCGTCATTGGTTCCAGGTGTCTATTCAAAACCGGCTGTAATGTTTATTTGGAACCCGGTGACGTCAACACCCTCTTGGACTCAGCATATGTCGTAAAAAAAATTTTACATGTTCTTTAGAAAGAAATTACTGTAGGGAAGTTATCTCTCAACATTTGAGAGAGAGAGAGAGAGAGCCCCAGTGGGAAGTTAAATAATCTCCCGTCCTCTGTTTGGCCATTAACAATAAGAACAGTCGGCTAATAATGGGGAGACACTGACTCTGAAAGTACACAAGCTCCTCCTCGTCTCTCCGCCCAGCCTCCACGATAGTTTCCTGATCTGATATGGCTGACAAGCTGCCCAGCTGGCCCGCCCTGTCTTTGATGTTCTGCATTGACTGTTGACATCTATGTTCTTGTTCATGTAATTGTTGTCGGCACACAACATGTTGAATGTTAATTTTTCCATTCAGAGGCTGCACAAGAGTGTATTTGGCATTTGTTACTATTTGTTGGTTCATGCCAGAGAATTAGGAGACCAGGACACAGTGGCTGGTTGTCTTGCAGTTTTTCTTTTTTTAAGATGAGCTAATCAAATCATACTGACGCATTGACCATGCGCATTTCACATGTGTTTATGACTGTGTGTTTTATATTGAATGGACTTTGCATCAAATTGAAATTGTAGGGACTTTGCACATCTTTGTCCTGTGGTTTTTGCTGACATATTTTAAAATGCTACAAATGCCACTTTATATTTAGTATGACGCTTGAGGCCTTATGAAGGCCTATGTCTAGAAAACTAGGCCTAATTGATGTGTACACTATTATCATGTCTCCAGGAGGTGTTGCGTAAATGGGCTGAATAGAATCTCCAGTTTATCCTGTTCTCAGTTACATACCTGACACCAACAGCAGCTCATAAACATAACCCACCAAAGAATAAAAAAAAAAAACTAGATATAATTATTTTTCCAGTTGCTGAATTCAAATATATTTGCTGGCTTCAAATATTACTTCAGGCTACTGGTTAGCCTCTGTAAAATTACATTATATTTTAGTTCCTACTTTTATTTCCAACCCTCCTTAAGTCAGTTTGTCATGGCTGTGTCATGATGTCATTGTCCCGAAGGCTGCTATGGAGGTCATATCTTGCCCTGCAAGCTGGCCTGGGTGGGGACTCTAATCTGCTGCTCCGGCTAAACTAGATGGGTATCTTAAATGTAGGCATTTTAATGATATGAATATGGATTACAAGTGATTTATAATTTTTCTCAAAACCTCCGAAGTAGTCTGGAAATGCTCAATTTAAAATTGTCCGGGATAGCTGTGGTGCCAGTAGCTGTCAACAAAGTGATTGCACCACCTTCAATGTACTACATAAAGCCAAACAAATGCTTGTTTGTCTGATAACTGGTGACGTGCAGCAGAACAGCAACGAGCGAAGGGATTTTTGCTGAGCATTTCAGTGTTTTCTGCGTTACCTATTTCTAAGTTAACCTATTGCCTTGCATAGGGAAACGTGGTAAAACACTAATTCAAACATTAGATTAAATAAACAGCAACGTAATTATTTGTTTTCCTTCTGAGATTCGGTGCATCCATCTGCAGCAGATAGTGGTGTGTGAATGGAGACCCATACAGCAAGTGATCTTCGAACAGTTCCCAGAGACTATCAAAGTATTTTTGCTTGAAATGCCCATCCCTAATGTATACTCATGTGCACCACGCTCCTCCTGTGAGGGAGCGCAGTGTGTTATCTGAGGCGAAGCCTCAACAACTGACACAATCTAGTGGTCCAGACCTTGTTGCCGGAGGTTGGTTGCTCTCGCTCTCTCCAAGCAGAGGGGAGGGAAGCTCAAAGACTGATGCTCTTCGCTAGGCCATTCATAATGCATGAAATGATACGCAATCTGCTCAGCCTCCTCTATCATTTACAGGACATCAATAATGGAATCATGGCCTCTCACTCCTCCTAAAATATGCCTTGATTATTAAGCAATTTCCTACAATAAAGATCCGCTGAGAATATTACCTGTTCAGATGTTGTTTTGGGGTAAGGATACTCTAGGTGTTGTACTCCCAGCCAGAAGGTCGCTGGTTCGAGGCCCAGAGAAGGCCCACCTGTAAGCATCCTTGAGCAAGATGCCTAACCCCCATCTGCTCCATGTAATAGCACCATGTAATTGTAAGTCGCTTTGGATAAAAGCATCTGCTAAATGGCCTAATTGTTTTGTGAGACACACATTTAGAAAAGTCCATTACCCTGTGTATGCTCTTAAATGGCCTGTTTCCTAGTTAGCTGCCTGTTTTACTGTTAATGTGTGGCCACTCATTGCAACAATAAGGCCTGTTAGAGAACGTGTGTGTGTGTAATTGGAGAGAAGAGATACATTAATACGTTAGCACATGAAGGGGTCAGCCTTGCTGTGGCCTCTCAGTAGCATCTCGTCTGCGGTCTCTTTGTCTTTGTTTATTCTGACTTTCCCCACTCTCTCCTGGTTATCTTCCTGCCCTTCCACCCCCTCTCTCCCACTCTCCCCATCCAGAGCTTTCTATATTGTGAACCACGGGGACAAATGCCTGCATTATGTGCTGGACAAAAAAAGCTCACAGACCTGTTTGTTTTGTTCCCTTTTTTTTTTTTTTTTTGCTGAACCTGAGCCACCCAGAATGTTCCCCAATGATTAAGCATGGGGCTGTATCATAGGTATAGCAGACCTCTTTGAATCAATGCTGCTCTCGTCCTGTGGTAGACACATTGCGTGTAATCTGAGGCAGGCTGGAAGCCCCCAAAACTTCCCACCCCCAGGGCCATGTTTTTGGCTTCCCACCGAGGGAGGAGCAGGAATAGAAAGTGGGTTAGTCACAGCTCCGCTAGAACTGTTCCAGGCGCAGAGTGGGTGATTACCACCAGATGTATTGTGTTAGTACAGAGAGAGACAGGGCGGAGGTCCTCTGTGAGCTTGTGCATTGGGTTTGAAATTCTTAGGTGCCCTGTCACTCAGAGGGATGTGCAAATTAACATTCATGGCAAAACAAAAAGCTCATATTTAGATACTGTCATCTAGGGGTGTGCAAAAATATTTGTTTAAAAAGAAATGTATTTGTCCAATTCGATATCGATCTTTAAAATATATGTATCAATTTGTTCAGGCTAATATGCAACTTTCTCTGTTTTCTAAGTTAGTTTCCGCAACGATTAAACAGCCAGAGAATTAAATAGATGTGCTCTGACAGCCTAACTGTTGTTAGGCTGATACAGTTGTGTTTCCAACATCAAAAGTAAGATGTGGTTAAAATGTGGGGTTCTGGGGTCACAATATAGTCGAGTGTGTATTTTCATGACTTATCTTACCTCCTGTGTTAACACAGTCTCGCATAAAGAAAAGCGAATTATTGTGGACAGAAACCAGCCACTTCGCCTCTTTTCCAAATAGGTCCACCTTTCAGCTAGGAGTGTGCCAGTAGAAATGCGGCCCATTACAAAAGCACGCTTGGCAACAAGTATGTGCGTGAGTGAATTGTAGAGCTGCAACACCGATTAGTTGTCAACTATTAAATTAATCAACTATTTTAGGTAATTTTTAAGAAAAAAAGGTCCAAATGCTCTGATTCCAGCTTCTTAAATTTAGAATATTTTGTTTTTATTTATTTTCTCAACTCAACATCTTTGGGGTGTGCACAAAACAAGACATTTGAGGACTTCATCTTGGGCTTTGGGAAACACTGATAGAAATGTTTTCACAATTTTCTGACATTTTATACACCAAACAACTAATCTATTAATCGAGAAAATAATCATCAGATTAATCGACTATGAAAATAATCGTTTTGCTCCGTGATGCTCTAATGATGAGAGAAATCACATTTGATTTGTCCTGAGACAAGTTGCAATCATGAAATTCTCCTGCACTCAACATTTTGCTTCAGGAACTGAGTAATGAAAATGTAATCTCTCTCCCTCTCTCTTTCTTCTCTATCTTTCGCTCTCCTCAGGGACTTCCTTCCGCGTGGATCAGGCATTGTCACCCGCCGACCTCTCATTCTGCAGCTGGTCCACAATAAAGCTGGTGAGTCTTGTGCTCTGCCCCTCCTGTCTGCTCTCATCACTGCCTTGTAGTGATGCGTGGGCCAGTGTTTTTAATACCCGCACCCACCTGACCCGTTATGAAAGCCAATCCGCACCGCCCGACCCGCAAAAATGTGTTGATCAACCACCCAAACCGCCAACTTTAGCCTATATAGTGATAGCATCCATATTATACAGTAAGAGATAACATTTTCTTATTTAATACATGTTTCAAAAGGGACAGACACTGGTGTAGACAACCAGGTTTTGCAGAGCCACCGTAGGCTACAGCAAAGTGAGCACTATTTTATTATTGGGCTGTTTACCCAAACGTTAGCATAATGCATTGATTGCAAGGCATAGGCTAGCATATTGTATTTTAGCCTAATAGCCTACTAAATAAACAAATTGTTCCAAATTGTCTTCTTTAAAGTTGAATAGCAAAAAACATGTAGCCCTTCATTAAAGATGATCTTGCTGTGCTGATGGCTACTTTATAGTTCGGTAATGCAGATTATTGACTGCATGCGTGCGTGCTTGTGTGTGGAAGGTGGACTACTAGTAATCGCAGCCTAGCATATTGCATGCAATTCGGAGAGCCTATAATGCAAAGCCTAGGCTATTGCAACAGTGTTAGCTGTGGGGAAAACGTTAGTGAGGGTGGCCCTCACAAACAAAATGTGTTCTTGCGACTTTTTTAAAATAAGGAAAAACTCAAATATACCATCTGAAATATAACTTTATTGAAACACTAGTTTGGTAGAAATAGTTTGGTATAAATCAACGAGGAGGAATCACTTTATTGCACGCAATGTTTCTTCTGTATCTTCGTCGTAGTCGGAACGCTACTTTGTAACTTTTTGACCTGACCAGCCCATACCCGTGATTTTCTGGTAAGCTTACCCGAACCTGCGGGACCCACGAAAGGTCACAAAATGGCTTCATGATGTTTTTTTTGTTTTTTTTTGGTTTTGTTTAACATCTTATTTTTTCTTTTCTTCAATCATTATTTTAGTTTTAATTGAATGAAATGTAGCCTATATTTTTTTTAATGTTGACCAGACTATACTTGTTGTTCACAGCTCATGGTACGATGGGGGCTGTGAGCTATGAACATCAAATTTAATAGTCGGACCAAACAAACAGTGTGTGTGTGTGTGTGTTAAGAATATGCTGAGTTCCTGCACTGCAAAGGGAAGAAGTTTGTGGATTTTGATGAGGTGCGGGCGGAGATTGAGGCCGAGACTGACCGGATAACAGGCTCCAACAAAGGGATCTCGCCAATCCCCATCAACCTGAGGGTCTACTCCCCACACGGTAATGCTCACAAGCGCTACTGCAACATACGCACGCGTCTACAGAACACCTAATTCAGAAAGAACATGTAACAATTGAATTATAAAATTGTATAACTCGTAAAACAACATTTTCAGTGCCAGCCTTAGTGTCGCTTGTGAGCCTTGATAATAGTTTGCTAGCAGTGTAAACTGATCTAGTCTCTTTCCATTTCCTGTACACAATCGGTTGCACCCAGAAAGTTGTATGCCTTTTTTGTTGTGAGGTCTTCTTGGTTTCTCAGATTACATGTGAACAGGTTTCATTTAAATGCTAATTGCACCTGGATTATGAAGCCTGTGTCATGCATTGGTTTGATTTTATTATCATAGCTGGGTCAAATGATAAAAGCAGATTTGTTCTTTAAATAGCCCACCCAGACACAAACGATTTTAATTCATAATTAAGACGTCTCATTTGCCACACTGCCGGTTTCCAGTGCTCAACCTGACTCTGATCGACCTGCCTGGCATGACCAAGGTAGCCGTTGGCGACCAGCCACACGATATCGAGCACCAGATCAGAGAGATGCTGCTTCAGTTCATCACCAAGGAGAGCTGTTTAATCCTGGCCGTTACCCCAGCCAACACTGACCTGGCTAACTCAGACGCCCTCAAGATTGCCAAGGAGGTGGACCCGCAAGGTAAAGACAGCCATAGCTAATTTTCTGCTGTTGTTTTTATTTTTTATTTTTATTATTGTTCTCTAATTGTGAGAAAGATGCAGCAGGCCTCTTTGGAGAATTAAAATCCAGTGCTTCATGTCAAATTGGATGTTCCTTACTTATCCCTACCAATCCTAATGACGTACATGCACAGTGCTGCAGTCATCCTGAATACTCTAATTATCCTCAGCAGGCGTGCATGTGATTGATTGGAAACACAATCTCTGGCTGGTTCAATCTCAATGTTGGTCGCTGCTGTTTCCGCTCTACCTTTCAGTCTGGAAGCTTTCCATTTGAAGTTGTGATGGAGGCGGTGTCAATCAACTCATTAGCAGGGGATTGGACCACCTTCAACCAAACAATTCCAAACACAGGCTCTTAATTGCTGTCGGCAACAAGTGAACTACCCACATGGATGATTGGGTGGAGGTTCTGTAACTGGCCCACAAACAGATTGGAACTGAAAGTTCCCAGAATCAAAATCAGCAAGGTTTCATCAGGCTACCATTCTCCAAATGTGCCTACTGCAACATTAAACAATATCTTAATATTAGTTGCAGTTGTCACCTCTACAGTGTCTTTCATTCTGTGCTTTCATATCACGATTATGTCTGTAGCTATTTCTCCTAGGTTCTTGCCCTCTTCTTGTTTAGTTCCTCATTCCGCCCACCCCTGTGCAAAGGTCACAGAAGCGGACATTATAATTATTCTGCCTATTAAGGCTTCCCTCAGCAGTGAGGCGCGTCGAAGCGGAACACAGAGCACTATTAAATCGCTATGAATTAACTAAATGGCATTTTCCCAAATGTGTACAGGTATGCGCACCATCGGCGTTATCACCAAATTGGACCTGATGGATGAAGGGACGGATGCAAAGGACATCTTGGAAAATAAGCTTTTGCCACTGCGTAGAGGTGAGGCTGACGCACACATACACACACGTTTTCTCTCAGGGTGACTGCTTGAGACCTGACTCTGTTGTTTGTGCAGGATACATTGGTGTGGTGAACCGCAGTCAAAAAGACATAGACGGTAAAAAGGACATCCGCGCTGCTATGGCTGCGGAGAGGAAGTTCTTCCTTTCCCACCCTGGATACAGACACCTCGCTGAGCGCATGGGCACACCACACCTACAGAAGACCCTGAACCAGGTTTAGCATCCTGTCCTTTATACGTTTATTTTTTGTATTTTTTTTTTTTTTTTAAGCATAGGATAACCTTCCTTTTTAATGTTTATGTGATACAATCACGACCATACACAGGAATTGTCTGTTGAACGTATTTATTCACAGATTACAGTCACATGGTAATCCTTGTGTGTGGGTCTCTATGAGGCTCTCGGCCCGTCTCACAGGGTAATCGTCTTGTGTGTTCAGCGTTTCCCCGGTAAGGCTCCCGCCTCCCCTTCATGCACCGGCTTTTTCTCTTGGTCTGCTCCCACAATCCTTTCACTGTGGAGACGGCCTCGTTAGTCCTAATGTCTATATACTGGATAGTACAGCGGTGGGAAATGTACTGGCTCACAGGAAGTGATGTAGGTTACTCGCGTCCATGGACAGAGTTTCACCTCAACTGAATACAGTGAAAAAAGAAAAAATGAAAGCTCTTAAGAAGACATCTTTCACATTCTCACGCCCAGAGAAGCTGCCAACATTCCAGTTATCCTATTCACCTTTTTGTAAATAACTGAAAATGATTTCCCCTTACTCAATTGTCCTTCTAATAACTGTCCTCACTCTTCGTCCTCAGCAACTGACCAACCACATCCGTGACACCCTGCCAGGCCTGCGCAGTAAACTGCAGAGCCAGCTCCTCTCGCTTGAGAAGGAAGTGGAGGAGTACAAGAACTTCCGACCGGATGACCCCACACGCAAGACCAAGGCTTTGTTGCAGTGAGTTGGGACCCCCTCACAGCCCCGGCTCCTTCCTAAACAATAGCTTCACAAATACTCCCTTTCACTTTTACCGTGCTCACCATGGCCCATTTGTGCTCTCTTAACCCCTCCGTCCCCAGGATGGTGCAGCAGTTTGGCGTGGACTTTGAGAAGTGCATCGAGGGCTCTGGGGACCAGGTGGACACTAACGAACTGTCGGGCGGTGCCAAGATCAACCGCATCTTCCACGAGCGCTTCCCCTTCGAGCTGGTCAAGGTAACCGGGGGGGGGGGGGGTTTGCATACAGCAGCATGCAAAAGTACTGGGTATGATTCTGCAGTGCAAGATGGTGTGTGTGTGTAAACTGTAACGAGCATCACTTTTGACTTTTGTTTTGAATGTGTTTTTATTAGATGGAGTTTGATGAGAAGGAGTTGAGGAAAGAGATCAGTTATGCCATCAAGAACATCCATGGAGTCAGGCAAGCTACAGCAACCCACTAACACATCTCTCTCTCTGTCCATGCAAGCCCTGTGCCGCTTTCTATACGTGTACATTACTTACATGTAGAAGGGTTTAAGATCACACTAAGCCCTGTGCAGCTTCCAATACGTGTACATTACTTACATGTAGAAGGGTTTAAGATCACACTAAGCCCTGTGCCGCTTCCTATACGTGTACATTACTTACATGTAGAAGGGTTTAAGATCACACTAAGCCCTGTGCCGCTTTCTATACATGTACATTACTTACATGTAGAAGGGTTTAATATCACACTAAGCCCTGTGCAGCTCCCTATACGTGTACATTACTTACATGTAGAAGGGTTTAAGATCACACTAAGCCCTGTGCAGCTTCCTATACGTGTACATTACTTACATGTAGAAGGGTT
>JAODLI010009104.1:0-26539 GCA_027575585.1 Percopsis omiscomaycus | reverse complement strand
GACAACATAGTTGTGGATCTTATATTGCATTTCTGTCACTAGAGCCTCTTAAATATTACACACTGGTCCTTTAAATAAATCACCTTTGTCAGAATTAACAGCTGGATAAATCCAAAGCAATACACTGTATATTACTATCGACAAAAATACACCATAAGCATAATAATCAATGCAAGAACGATATGATTCAGTCATCCCCAACCCAAACAGAGCAGATTATGAGCAAACAATCACCATATTTGAAAGACATGCAATACTGCATGCATGTATTCATGAATTGTATTTGCAGCTAGAGTATAGAGGCTACTCTATTGCATGACATTACACCGAGTGAATACACAAGTAGGCTCTTTTGTGTTTTCCATAGTAATAACAATCCTCAGCAAAGTTGTTTTTCTCCACCACTTCCTTGTAATAACTGACGGCATGCACCAGGCAGTTGGAGAACGTTCCACTCAAAGACTGGGCCACATCCATCATATTCCCCTTCAACTTTTCCCTTTCTATTTGCTCTTGGATTTGATTTTTGTTGATAGGCTTGGGGTTAACACTGAAAGAGATCACAACTTTGATCTTGTTCTTGCTCAACACATCAAAGTAGTTAGCTCCTCCTCCACTACCATGGTACTTCTTCCCCGCCAACCAGTTGAAAAAGAAAACACGCTCTTTGTTGTTGAAGACTCTAATGGACCAACTGACCCAATCGTATTTTTTAACAAGTGAATCCAAGAGAGATTTGGTGAAATCAATGTCAACAGAGCCAGGTGTTTCTTGAAGTTGGTGCTCAATGTCCAGCTTGGCTTGATCAGCAAAATTCTCTGTACAGTCATCCACGGCGGCTTTCATTCTGTTCTCAACGTCCTCCATCCGTTCCTGCCACTTCTTTACAATTTCTTCTCCCACCACTCCTTCCTTGAGGGCGGCATAGCCCATGACAGCAATAATACCCATCACAAAAAGCTTCTTGAGTTGGGCACAGAAGTTTTCGACTGCCCTTCTATTTCTCTGCTCTATAGTGACTTCTGTCTCCAGCATGGGGTCTCCAGCAAGGTTCTTCCCAGTTACAGCATTGTAGAGGGCATCCAAGTTAATGTCACTATCTGTGTTTTCATAATGGCTGAGGAACTTCTTCTTCTTCGTCTCTTTAACTTTTGGGCCAGCGCTGACAAATTCTTGAAACTTTTCATACTGACTGATAATCTGAACCTCCTGATCAAAGTTCTGCTTATTCATCGTGGTCTTCTGTAGCTCCAGGCCAATCTTTTCAATTTCATCTTGGATTCCTTCAAGTTTCTGGTTGACCAGCTCAAATTGTTGAGTCAGGTAACGAGCCTCTTTACCCTCCGGGTTGCTGAGAATTTCAGCAGAGGCTACAAAAACTGCCTCTAAAATGGGGTGAAGTTGTCCCACAGTTGCTGCCAGAACCTCAGAGGCCTGGCCCATGATCTCCACACCTTTCTCAATCTTACCCCTGTTTTGTAGGAGCCAATCAGCGACAGTTGCCATCTTTGATTATCTTTTGCAGACTAACTAATCCAATTCTTGACTTTCCACAGCCCGACAGTTGGTTCCTAAAAGAAAGGCAAAACATTAAACCTTTATAAAATCTCTATAATAATTCACAAGCTCTTTTTTTTCTTAAAATAAGTAATGGCCATTAAGGACAGTTTTATGACAAACAAACTGCAATATAGCAAACAGAAAGACATGTCAGCACTTGTTCAGGACATGTACGGCATCCGGTTTCATGCCGCACCCGCTCTGATTATAATGACAGGGACTCGATAGGATCTCTGGTGGCACTGACACAAATTCAAAGCACATGAAAGTATCTGCATATACTAGGCACAATGTCAACATTTGGAGATTGAGAACAAACATCAAACGGGGTATGTGTACTCTGGAATTGTGACGTGGAATTATTGCACAACATTAGCAGTGCTGGCCCTTTGGGATAACATTTACTGCCCCAACAATAGCCAAGACCCAAAGCAAACACAGATGTTCACAACATGGGAAACACTATTAACTATATTATGGTTTTCAATGTAAAATACACAAGAGAGATGAGCTCACACATATCTCCTTCCCTGGAACTCATATTCAGTTCAGTAAAGGCACACCCAGGTCTGGGAGAAGAAAACCCCCACCAATGCACTTGTTCCATGCTGGTAACCACCCTTCTCACCTTATAATAAGCTAAAAAAAACTGAACACCAAATAACTAAAATCAGTACAGAATTTGATATGATTTAATATTTGACTAATATGAAAAACCAAAATAAATAAATATAAACTTCTAATCATGGAACACAGGCTTACCAGTCATTGCTGCAGTATTGGGATCAATGGTGTCATTTTACAGGGTTCTTAGAGCTAATTACATTTGCCTTGTTCAGTCAGATATTATGACTACTTAATCTAATTTTACCCCCTTCCTACATAGGCCAATCAATGAAAATACCAAAAAAGGTACACTTGTACATTTGGTGGAATTCAACCAAAGGCATTTTGTCCTAAAAACATAGAATTACAATAAAAATACTTACTGAGAAATTGTCTTGATTTGTGCTTGGAAAGGTCTTCCCTTGTTAAACTTTAAAATGTGTCCTCTTTAATGGTACAAAGGTAAAATTATTTTATGAGACGAATCCTACACAGCACTTGATCAACCACCCAATAAAAAAAACAGTTTGTCCCTGTAGCATAATGCACCTTTTTTCTGAAATATTTCCCACAAGTAATCCAAATAATCGTATGCCATTTTCCAAATCACTGAGACAAAAACCTACAATAAACACTAAAAACGTTCATTACAGTGACCACATACTTAAGTCATAAGACAACATCCACATCCGTGAACTAGATCCTCTCTCTCAATTTTATGTTTGTCAAACTCTGCACATTTTACTGTGCCAACAGAGATAGAGATTTCTTTCAAAACCAGTTCCTCGATGGTCTCCCAGTTCCCAGAGCTTCTGATCAAGGTCAGTTTACCACAAAGAGGAGAATTTCTGAATAATATTTAATACTGTAATCATATAATTGAATATAATTCCAGATTTCAGGAGAAAAATAGTTACTGTAAAAAAAAAGAAGCATACCTTTGCCAGCTAAAGAATCCAGAGGGGTTGAGTGGTACAACACCGTTATCCAGCTGTGCCTTTGAGCACCAGCCTCCTTGGGATGTATATATACTGTAAACTCCCTCCCCTCTTTCTCGCTCTCTTGCTCGCTCTCTTGCTCGCTCTTGCTCTCTCTCTCTCTCTCTCTCTCTCTCTCTCTCTCTCTCTCTCTCTCTCTCGTCACTCCCCATTGGAACTCCTCCATCCTCTACAAGCATTCCACAGTAACCCACTTGGAGAGATGGGGGGCAAGCACCGAGACAGATAACATCCTGTAAACACTCCCTATGCAGTGACACCACAAACTTTGGAACAGAGAAAGTAGAACGTGTTTTTCTCTCGCTCTTCCCCTTTTTGGTATGTGGATGTGTGAGAAAAGAGGGGAGAAAGGAGACAGAAAAGGAACAGAAAGAGTGTCTGTGTGCGTGCACTATAATGAGGACCGAGGGCAGCTAAGCGTCCCTTTGCCACAAGCACAAAACCCTTCTTGTTGTGGCCCCACCAGGGTTTCCACGACGACTGCACCAGCTTTCCTAGGACTTCATATCAATGTGAATGAAAAGCTCATGTTAACTCATGTAAGACTCATGAAGTTTCTGCGCATTTCTGCGCATTGTTTTACAAGCAAGACTGCTTGTAGAAAAGTGTTGGCTATCGTTTTAAAATGTTATGGTAAACGATGAACAACTTTAACCTGATAGGGCTAAAGGAGGGTTATTGGTTAGTGGGGTCAAGCATTACAAATTTACCCTGTGGCGACAGTACTTTCATATTCACTATGTCGCCGTGCCGACCAGACAAATGAAAGGTTCCTGTGTTCCTAAGTGAACGCCATAACAGCAAATGCTCACTCGTTCGGCCTTGTGCTTTGTAAACCACAACACACACACACACGCACACATACACACACCCAGACATAGGGCCTAATATCAACTCTGCTGTTTCATGGAGCATGAGTGGGAGTTGTAGGGGGAGGGGGACGTCTGTAACAAGCTGATAGTGGTCAGTTGGGCAGAGGAGGGTTTGACAAGCACGACAGGGACCGCCCCATTTCCCCTTGCGTCTCCCGGTGTCGTCTTGCTGTCATATCTTGCACTTTGCTAACTGGTTAGCATCAGAAGGGGGGAAGTAGGACTCGTAGCAACTCAACGGTATGTGGCGGGATGGGTGGTACGGTCTGTCTCTGGTAAACAGGCACAGTAAGAGGCTTGAGCATGACGTCAACCAGTTGGAAGACCTAGCTTTCTCTCTGTGACTGTTGTGCGGTGTGCTTCTTTTCATGTCTGGCCAGACAGTCTATCCACACTTGACACGAAGGCCCAGCTTTTGTTGGGATCCTAACTTGAGAATAAAGAATCAACAAGAGGCTCCATCCATGGAAAGTGCTGCGTTAGTAAAAGAGCAATGCCTTTGTAGTCTTAGTTCAAACACACCAGGTACAACAGTGGTAAAATATGTTAGCATAATGACAACCAGCTGATGAAGGTGGGTCCTACAGGCCTGTTTCCCTCGCTTAATGCAGCTTGCTGCCACCTTGATGTCTCTTTTATTTCTCTGTTTATTTGATTCACACATATAATAGTCCTTTCTGTGGGCACAGGCCAGGTGGACTACAAGGCCGTCTATCAGTTTAAAGGTCCCAAAAACGGGCCTACAGGACCCATAAGTGCCATTAAGCACGGTACCCCTACCTGCTTCTAAATACTTCTAGTCTGTTTATGTTTTAAAACACACCTGTACAAATGTGCTTGTGACTGTAGGGGAGAGGTTGAGAAGATGTGAGACAATGAGTTCACATCATGCAAAGGGCACAAACGTTATATATATTTGGAGGAGTGCAATTGAGTGCAAAGCTGTTTACAATTAAAGTAGGTCATTTGGCAGATGCTTTTATCCAAACCAACAGTGAAAACAAGTGGGGGCAGCTAGGGGTCAGCCATTTGGCTCAAGGCACTTTAGGCTGGGCATGCAGAGATCGAACCCAGAACCTTTTGGTCGGGAGTGGACCATAACCACTAGACCATATCCTGTCTTCTGACGATGAGATGCAGATGATGCACATTTATGCAGGCGAAAGCATATATTTAAACAAATTTAGAATTGTTCATGCTATAGGAGTCATTTTTATGAATTATAACTTTCTTCCACATGGAATATTAAATACAATATTTGCCCTGGTCTTGTCATTTTCAGTTAGATGCTGAAGTGACACAAGACCTTATGATACAGTCAGGATATTTAACACATTTGATCTTTTTGACCTTGAGCAAAGGCTAGTGTTTCTTACTCACCACAAGATGTCACTTCAGTTCACAGGAAAAGCCCCCAGTGGCTCGTCTCATTGCCGAACATAATCTACAGTATATTTGCTTCAAGAGAATATTATCAAGAGCTCTTTTTATGTGACAAAGAAATGCATGATGTCATACATTTTAAGGTACATTACTGCAGGGATAAATATTATAATATATTTCCCCATACATACAAGAGGAAGAAGCCAATAGATGAGGTTTTACACATCAGGTGGAAATTGGCCCTTGCTAGTAGTTTTGCAAACACTTTTCCTAGGAAGTAACCAGACCTGACAAACTGGTAGAAGTAGTACGTACGTAACTGCCAGAAGTAAAAGAAAATAATAATATAATGATACTTTTTACTATGTAGAACCATTCTAATATGGGTACCATGTGCTTTGTTAACAATGGACAGAACATAAAAAGCAATTTACAAAACAATCTACAAAACTCGAAATTGCATGTGTAGTGTTGATTCAGTGTAGTGAAGGGTTGTTACATAAATAGAAAGTTGTTACTAGTAAAGACAGGATTTACCAACCGTCATCCTGGATTTGGGCAACTCCCGTGGGAAAATAGATGTGGGCTTGACTTACAAGTTCTTACAGTTGCAGACCTGCCAAAATTAAATATACTGAATAGTAGCGAGTGCACAAAACAACCAGATTTGAAGAAAAAAAAAATATTTTTATAATATGATAATAAGGGTTTTAGGCTTTCATCACATTCAGGTATTTGTCATAAAATCCAAAGTGATAATTTAATGAAAACCAACCAAACATCCCTATGAAGTCAATATGCCTTACCTATCAAAACTTCTGAAATGAAGAAACTATTCATTGTAATATGTCTACTCTGGCACTTCTGGCTTCTAAGAACTTCTAGCACAATGTTTGTTTCTTCCTTATGGATGTTTGTGTTTTAGTAAGAAAGAGACACAATATGCACTCCCCTGTGGAAAGAGACACAATATGCACTCCCTGTGGCTAACTTTAGCCTTGAGGGAATCTTTGTGGCTAAAAAACACAATCCCTATAACAGATAATCATATATTGTTAATGTCTCTTTAGTTTTGGTTTCAGGTGGTGTTTTGCTTCTGAGTAATGCCTCTATGATGCTGGAATGCCAGATGTTTCCAGGTCCCAGAGAACATGGCGTATGATGACAGAATGAGCATTGCTTAGTTTGAAGAAGTCAAGAGGGAAAGAACAGAGAGAGAGAGAGAGTAGCTACTTCCTTAATGGGAATATATAGGGGGTTTCCACAAGATATATAATATAAGAGGAGTAATTGCCTACTGAGAAGTGTAAAGTCCAGTGTGCCAGTATATTTCAGGTTAAAGATTAAAGAAATGGGTAAAGATAGATAAAAGTCATTAAACAATTTTAAGTGCGAGTTTACATTAGAATGACAGATAAGATAATTCAGGCCCTAATCAATACAGGGGAATGCAGCCTATTAATGATCCAAAATCCTGAATATGCACTATGAATTAAATAAATTCATCTATATTCAGTAAATGGGCATTGTCAATTTTCATATAATGTAACCATTTTGTCAGCCAGGAATAACTCTACTTTCTTTTCAAGTGCTATAATTTTGTTTACACTATGTGCCATCAGTTGGCAATTTTAGAACAATTAGTAACCTATAAACACTTTTATTCCAGTGCAGTGTAAGCCTTATCAGTATTATATTCATAGTACCTTGTACTGATGCAAGGTCTAGAGGCCTACCCCTCTTTATATTGTTGTGTCTATTGTTGTGTCTCTGAACTGAGCCATGCTCCACTGATCTATATGCACCACAGTGACTCCGGAGCTAACAGGATGTTAGCTTGCCTCTCCAGTGGCGGACACTCAGATCATCTGTCACTCAAACAGATCAATACAAACAAGGGCTAGATCGGTGGAAACAGATAAAGGTTCAGAGGCTGGGAAAGGGCAGGTTATTGATTGCAGGCAAATTCACCCTGGAGTCCATCTTTAGCCAAATCTGAGTGAAACCACCTTCATGCTCCATGTAAATGGGAAATCCAATTATTCTTGCTTCAGGGCTTTTTGTTTAATCATATTGTTTTACACAAAGTTGCTTTGCTTCATATTGAAAGCCTCTGGAAAAAAAGGCTTGCACTTTGTAATTTTTAACTAACCTTAGTAAGTAAAACTTAAATGCTATATACATATTTGCACAACTTTTAAATATACTTTTCTTTATTATACTATACTGGGATTTCTTTATTTTTTGAATTAATTCATCAGTACCTTTAGTAAGTAATTTCTGCAAATGGAAAATGTTCCATATGCTGTCTGAGCTGCCCGTTATGGACCCCTAACTTGTGAGCACAACAACCCACACCATGTCAGCCAAACAACTGCCACCATTCATAAAGAGTTATTCTCACCATGAGGACCTGAAAGAGGGTCACCGCCTAAAGTGATGACAAATGACGCTATGGACACGTTTCCAACTTATTAAGTATATATTTTTTTTAATGCTTTGGATTTTTAGCTTGTAAAGCAGGGTAAGTCGAATTTCAAAATTATTCAATGTCTTCTGCCGAAGTACAGAATTGCTGTATTTATAAATAAATTAATTGTAAGTATATTTCTTTGCAAGACAGTAAAACTATGAGAGAGTGAGTGACTGATGCAGTGAGTGACGTGCATGTTTTACTGAGCACATCAGAGCAGATCAATATACCGATTACAACTTTAATTTGCTAATGGTTTTGTGGACAGATAGGCCCTGTCCTAAAATGCTATTGCCTATTAGAAAAACCACACTGGGTTAGTTACACAGTGTCTGGAATTACGAGGCTGTTTTGAAACTCAGAGAGCGCATGCCAACCCCCACAGAGTGGCTGGTAATGTCCTCTGCCCCTCTCTGTACAGGAGTCGTAGGCTCACGGCATTCTCTACCCCACTATCTACAGCTGTCAATACTTTGGTGAACAGCTATTTTTCAAAACATAGCTGGGAAGGAAAATGTGGCCGTATGAAGGTGTCTGAGGGGTGCTGTTGCACAATTTAGGATTGTACCTTCGATTTATAATGACATGTTTGCTGTCATTTATCGCCATCATGTGTAATATTCAAACCTGTTTTTTATAGTCACAAAAGACAGTCCATCACGTGTACTTGTGAAGATTATACCGTAGATTGTACACTATTACTTTCTGTGTGCTGGAGGCAATGCTAGTTCAAGTAATACTTCGTCATTTGCCACTTCCTGTATTTGCTCTTTCTCAAGCTTTTTTTTCATCACACAAGCCCAAATCCCACGGGATACTGTTTCAGGCCACTCACCATTAGTGCTAAACAACTTCACTCGATGGCCGTTGTTCATTAAGGGGAGGGACATTAGATTTTCCAATGAATTACATTCACCTCAGAGAACAATGAGTCAGGAGGTTTCTTTATAAGAATGTGATGAAGATTAGCTTACACTTTAGGGCATAACTTTATATTAGAGTTGTGTTAACAAACATTAGGCAAGGCACTTTATTTATATAGCACATTTCATACATGAGGCAGACTCAATGTGCTTCACATAAAAACATGTACAACACGATATAAAAGCAATGAATTAAAGACATTGAAATTAGAGAATAAAAGAGTAAGATAATAAGATCAAGATGTCATTTCAGCCATGAATTTTGGCCCTAAACCATTCAGTGATTTATATTGTATGTATTTTGAAATCAATTCTCTGACACACTGGCAGCCAGTGTATGGATTTGAGAATAGTGTAATGTTTTCCATTTTATTTTGTCTTTGTTAGAACTCTAGCAACAGCATTCTTAACAAGCTGTAGCTGTAACTGTATCTTTTTTATTGAGACCTGAAAAGAGACCATTACAGTAGTCATTACAGTGGACATTGTAGATATAAGTAAAACATGAGTTTATTAACTTTTAAAGGCGCTGGCTTTTGTCTAATGAGCTTAATAGTAAATAAACAGCAATAGAAGACAGAGAGAGCAAAACCTGTGCTGCTCCAGGCTGACAATGACAAAAAGCAGATGGGTTAGCCTGGGAGAACAAGAGGGAGGTCAAGAGAGCTCAGAGAAAACAGTGACGCAGACAAATATGCTCACATTCTTTGGTGATTTCAGGGTCTATGAGCTGCTGCGGATGAAGGACTTTAGCTAGCAGGATCTGGGGCATTGGCACGCTGGTAGGGAAGTGGGGGGGGGGGGGCATGACATAAACTAAGCAGAACCTTTAGGAGGGAGGGCAGGCAGTGAGACAGGAAGTGTTGGAAAACATGAGGGAAATATTGAGCCAGTGCAGGTGGCTAAAACACATGCTCAGCACCCACCCATAGACAGAGGTTCACTGCTCTGCCACAACAATGTGCTCTACGTCATTTGTGTCTTCAGGTTGGTCCTCTACCAAAGTAGTTCACAAGAGGCTTTTTGGATCAGCCATGAGATGATATTTATAATCTAGTATTATTATCTTTAATAAAATGTGGATACATTTGTTCCATGTTTCCATTGGTGTAGTATATGCATTTTATAATATGCTATTAAAAGACGTTCATAGCTTGGGACCACCTGGGCTGGGACCAACCCCTTTTTGGACCACTTCTCCAAAAGTGAGGGTCCAAAAGTTTGACCACGGCATGGTAAATAAAGCAATGCCACTGTCAGGTCCTGTAGTACAAAGGTTAGACTATTGTGGTTATTTTATCCTCGCTAAAAATGTATACCTGTTTAGTGTAAGGTGCTTCATTAAATGTACAACAGTGGGTTCTTTGATGTTCTACAGAACTAAAACCTTTGAAGACACAATCTTAGATAAGGAGTAACATTGATATGGTCTGCTTTGAGTTCTGGGGCTGCAACCTGCAGCCGGTGTGTCACTGAACAAATGTTTTAATGCTTTTGATCAAATTAGTCCACTTAAAGAGCAGCAGGCTGGTCGATGGCCCACGCAGACTGATGGGTAATAGCATTATCCCAGGCCAGGATTGGCAGACACCCATCGGACAGAGCTATCCTACCATTGATCGGCTCTCTCCTCCAGGGCCACTCGGATGCTATAGCTTCCATCCAGTCTTTCATTTGTTTATGAAATATTGATATTGGCTGCTATCTCCTCTTATATATTTAGGGTGATGGAGAAGGGAATGGCAAGGATGGTAGAAAAAGCTCTTTTGTACATACATGGGTCTGTATTGCAATGATATACAAAGTTACACACTGGAAGAGGAAAAAGTTTTTTGCATTTAACAACTTTAGTTCATTTTAAAGGGCATGTGTTGTGTATACAATACAGAAATGCACCTATGAATGTGGGTGACTATAATTGATCACCCTGACTTCAAAACAATAAAAACAAATTCATAATTGCCATCACTTGCATGGCAACTGCATGTGGGTGTTAAATAGTTTGTTTAATGTGAACAAATGAATGTGTGGGGGAAAACGGTATTTAATCTGTATGTTCATAGCGCCCTCTGTCTGCAAAGCAGCTCTGGTACCAACCATTCAACCATATAGAGAGAAAGAGAGAGAGAGAGAGAGAGAACAACTCCTCTTCTCAACCACAAAGACTACAGCACTACAGCATAAGATGGATGCAGTAGATCATGTCAGTACGCAGATGCTCTAGTCTTGCTATAATGACAGCTAGAATTGATGCTCGTCCACAGCCAAAGCCTTTTATGTAGGCAGGGAGAAGTCTTAGATCAATAGTTGTTACCTAGACAAAGCCCACACAACCACTAATGAATCCACTGGCTTACAGAACAGGCTGCAATCCTTGTGCACATCAGGGACAAATCTACAGTAGAAAAATAAGCAAAACTCATGCCTGGTGACATCCAAAGAAAAGTCCAATGTCCAAAGAAAAGCAACTGTAGAGATCTCAACATTGGTATAATATATATTATATATATTTCAAAAATGTTCATAAAGAAGTAGTCAAAATTACCTTTCCTCCCTTTTCGTTGTCACACTATACAGAATAAAGGTTGATGCTGTTATCGTTTTGGCATTGTTTGTCCTGTACTGTTGTGACATGTCAGTGGTCTGTTCTGTGGGACAGGTTCTGTGTTTGAAGAAAGGGATTTCTTTTTCAGCTATTGTCTGGCACACCCATCCTTCCGTCTACCTTAGTCATCTGTCTGGGATTTCTAATTATGAAGAAGGTGTGATACCTTGGCAGCAGGTGCACACACTATAATTGGTCACTGATGTTATCATTCCCCACTATGTCCTTTTTTTCAAAGATACATAGTTCATGCAATGTGGAAACTATGGAAAATATTCACGTCTAAGTCATTTTTTCCCACATATTCTTTGACCTTTTCTATTATTGCATAAATACTATAATACAATAACTGAACAATAAATTCATATGTTGGATAGTGGATATTTGTTTTATTAGACCAAATAATTGGGAGTTGATCATAAAGACTAAATGTGTATGATTAATTGGAAGTAAGACCCTTGACTGAAAAAAACACCAACCCTTATCATTCAAACACATCTCCCACATGTTCAGCTTTTTCCTGCCTGGCAGAGAAATCTCAGGACGATCCAAGCCAGTCCATTTCCTCCTGCACTGTGTATAAGAGATAGTGCTTGATGGCTCCTGACAGGCTTGATGTACGATAGAGGAGCTAAACACCCACCAGATCCATAGAGCTATGAAATGATGTGTTTCCCTCCACCGCACTGCACCTACAACAACCATAATGAGTGATTCCATCCCGCTGAGCCAAGCACTTTACAACTCGTCTCTAGGATATTAGCACAGGCAAAGGTTATTCATAGACTATCAAACTAAAGCTGCGGTCAGGAATTGCTGACTTATGTGCAAATATAAATTAAATTAGACAGGCTCCCTGTTGCATTGGACGTACTGCTTGTTTTAATGGGTACTGGCAGCAGAAGGAATTATATCACATATATATATCACATTTATACAGGAAAGGGAAGACAGGTATTAGATAAAATATTGGGTATTTTTAATATATTTCTAATTTGTAATTTTAGAGGCTTCTGACACAAAATAAAGGCACAGAACTGGTGTATACTGTAGGGTGGGCAAAGTAGGGCAGCAGTTTTTAGTCCAGGCTTTGGTTCAGCGGTAAAAGGGTTTGGGAGGTTTTAGAACACAAGATACATTGTAGACTTTTTAGTGCCAAGTTCCAGCCTTTTGTTTTCACAGTTGAACTGCTCCTTTTCAGTGCTACTGTATGTAGGCCAGTCTGCATCACACAGACAAAATGAGAGCACAGCCCAGCAGATGCCGTCTCAGCAAAACCAGCTCTAAGGTAGCCATTTCTCAAAATGATAGGTGAAAAGCATTAACACTGATTAATCAGTGTTACAGGCAATGTTATAGTGAAAAGTGAGTATAATGGTTAGTCACTCTCATATATTGCCAATATTACATGAATAAACATGCATTTACATTCATAGGCTTTAAATATTTCAGCTAGGAACAATTATATATTTATCTATGGAGAATTCATCATAAATGTTTGTGTTCTTTACGTATTCTTATTTTAACTTTACTCAGAGTGTATACACACCACCACATTCTTGTGCCTCTCCCAGTAATGGCAGTCTTCTGGAAAGTTCCATGCAGCGGCACTCTCCTTATGGCGACTAACAGCATGGATTACAAACCCACAGAGCTGCTTCTCTAAGACCTCCACCACTGTCGGGGCTTTGCCCCTCTTTCCCTGGTCCTCCATCACCTGCTGGATGATGCCACGTGGCACCGGTTGGGGACTGTTGCTGTACGATACCACCATGTTGGTGTTGTTCACCTGGAGGATCTCAAACCAGCTCCTTCCAGAAACGTGATGGAAGTGTTCCCCAGCTCGCCAGTTACGATAGGTGCTTCCGGAATGGTTAATTACCCGCACCGACCAGCTGACCCAGTCATACTTCTTTGTCAGGAATTCCAGAAGTTCCTGGGCAGTATCTTGAAGATTCTGGTTTTCCTTTTCTTTGAGGAGGCGTTGGGTGTCGATTTGAGCTTGTTCCGGGAATGCCGCTACAGAAACGTCAATGATTGTTTTCATCTTGGACTCTACTTCTTTAATTTTGATGTTCCATTGGTCAATTGTTTCATCTTCCTCATCCAGGCCCCGGGTCAGGGCACAGTACCCCAGCAGAGCTATCAGGCCCAGGCACAAGAGTTCCTTCATCCTGACACAAAAGTCTTCTAGAAGACGCCGATTTCTTGCCACATACCTGAAAAATAGAGGAACAATTTTAGTCGAGTACATTTAAACAGCGGAACATTTCACCAGTTGCGATGAACATAATGGATAAATATTACAGTACCAAGATGACTATTAGTTATTGTAAATGATGAAACCATTCAGAACAATATAGAAATAGGGCAGTGTGATAGGTTCTAGATTTGATTCCTGACATAGGCCTTCCTTTAAGCATTCATGAAGCTTATAGAACATTACCTTTCCACCACCTCCAGAATTGACTCTCCAAAGCTGTTGGTGCCCATTAGAGCATCATACAGAATATAAAGGTTCTTCTCTCCATCAGCTTTGTCAAAATGCTCCACAAAAAGCCTGGTCTTCACCTCCCGGAACTGTGGTCTGGCTTCTATGATGTCCACGTACTTCCGAAACTGGTTTCTTATGTTCTCCTCCACAGAGAAGTAATGGTCATCCACCCTCCCTTTCTTTATCTCACAGTCGATGTCTTCCAGTTGCGTGGAAAGCATGTCAAGTTTGTTCCTCACGATTAAGAACTGATCCTTGACGTAGATTACCTCTTTGCTTGGGACGTTGTCCAACGACAATCGTAGGACTGGGGCGGCAGCCTCGCAGAGGGGGAAGAGCTCCCCAACTGCACTGGCCAACACCTCAGCCCCCTTCTCAAACATCTCCATAACAGCCTCGATGGCCTCTTTCTTCTCAGCTACAACTCTCTTCAACTGACTGGTCATGTTCTATGAGAGAAAAAATATAAAGTTGTGCTATGTAAAATAATTTTAAATATATGATGGAGAATATAATATTATACAGACCCTCTTCTGAAGTCAAAGTGCGTCTTTAAGGGTCATGATTTGATTTTAGATTTATATCTATCTAGTCCAATTATTATTTCTGATCATTAAATTGTGAAATAGCTTCTCCTACATTTCAGGAGGAATTTATCTTATCGTGGTCTTACCTATAATGGGGACATAAATACATTTTAAAAAAGAGAGCAAAGAAAATAATGTAATTTGAAGGCCCACGATAATGATGTAAGTATGAATGTCAGAGACGCCCTTGGGTCTGTTGAGAGTGATTCCAGTCCAAGGACAAAACATGCTTAAAAACCACCTTTCATCCTTGCCTGCAACAAACCATAAATAACTTTGTCCTCACTCTATTATCACTGATGATGAACCAAAGCTACAATAGCCTACGTCATTACAATTTTAAATTTTAAACTGAAAGAAAATGCTTCAACCAATTTTCTTACATAACAAAAGTGCCATGTAAAGGTAAATCCGCTAATTTAATGATTCAAATTATATCTTGTTTTATTCTAAAAGTGACCTTGGCAAAAAAAGAACAAAACATCATATACTGTGTACAGTAGTGTATAGCGAGATAAACATGCGCATCCAGACAAATCCGCAGTTTACGCACACATCACTGGATCACTGGGCACACCTTAAAGAATTTACCATCTGTGATCGATGATAAATCCATTTGTACCCCATCTATACCCGAACAGTGATGCTGTACCTGGAATTAAGCGAGTTGTCTCTCCCTTCAAGCTTTAACAGCTGCAATTATTTTTTTTCTCCTCAAGTTGCGAAAATTCCCACGATTCTCCCCTTTACTGTGGACCAGAGGAGGGGTCCAAAAAACAAGGTCCAGGGAACCAGAAGATATGCGCATTCAATATCTGCAATGAGTATGTGCACAGGAGAGAGGGAGAGAATGTGAGAGATGTAAAAGGGAGGGTAAGGGAGGGTAACAGAGGGTGCATGAAAGAGAGAAAAAAATAATCAAAGAGAGAGAGAGAGAGAGAGAGAGAGAGGGAGAGATAGAAAGAGAGAAAACAAGAGAGAAAAAGATAGAGGAGCGCGCGCACAGTAACCAACAAAACCTCTCCGTTTCCATGTTATTTCTTTAGTTCGTCATTCACCAAAAACGACTAATGTTGAGTTCATTTTGATTTTACCTCTGTAAGATGTGTTTCTGCGCTTTCCAGCTTCTGTAGGATTCTATTTTAAGAGTGATCATCTGCGCACTTTGCGCAAATAATTCATCAGCCTGCCCGTTGATGCGGAACCAAGCACCAGGCACTAACGAACGACGAATGTCTGAGGTAAGCTTCCTGGTACACTGAATCTTTTTCGATTTTCTTTTTAAAAGATCTAAAAAATACTGTGATAAATTGGCAACAACTACCAAGTCACACACATCAACGCAAAAATATTTTATCAGGAGTGTGGCTTGCTACATTTAACCCTATTTTGGAAGTAGGCGATTTGAATTGAATCTTATTTAGATTTCTACAAATTAAAATGTACTGGAAGGACATTCGTTCTCATTTAACGAGATGCAGAACACACAGCTGTGCTAAATTCAATATATATATATATATATATATACTGTATATAGGCCTGATATATTTAGGCCTAGACTATATATATAATAAGATATAGCCTACACATCATCTAGGCTATATACTCTGTCAGCTGATAAAGGTGCGGCTTGAACGGTCTCAGAGCGCTTTAAACAGAACGTATATAATCAAAACCATCAGGAAAATAGGGTCTCCTTAATTATGTAATTAACGATTTGTTGGACTTATGACTGTCTGTGTGGTCCTAGGATTTTTTTAAAACAATAATTTATATTTTCTTTATTAGACCTATTATTTATTCTATTATTTTTCTCATGTGGTGAGCAGTTTAGGTTAATCTTCCGTGATGCGCTTCACCACGGGAATTTAAAATAGATCTTCATCACATCACGATTACGCGCACGGTGGGCTGATCGTGACGCATATCTTCAGGGCAGGTAAGACACCCCAACCCTTTCTAGCATGTGTCTCCAGAGCACGGTAGTCTCACATACATTCCAGTTTTATCCCACCAACCCAGGCGGTTAAGCCAAAACCAGTTTAACTGGATAATGATGTATGAGGGGCATACCTGAGGTGCTTAACGTGTGTGACGTGCTCTCCTACATGTCAATTCACCTGAATGCATAGTTAATTAAATTGCAGCTCATGGGCACAGTGCGAGAATAAAAATGTTTATGAATGCTTCTTATTTTCATGAGTTAGCGGTTATGCATGTGTTTTTCAAGGTGTATTTAGACAGCTCATACAAGGTGGGATGTTGAATCATGTATAACGTTAACTGGTGATGTAATTCCGCCCCCTTGTGGCAACCTTTTTCAATAGCATAATTATTGGGTTAATGGCCGAAAATAGGCGTGCTGTGTAGTTCTTCACATTTTCTTCACAAAGTCTAGTACCTAAATCAGACCAACGTAGTCTTCACTTGATCATCTTTCTTGTAAACATGATATGTGATTAATGACCAGGTTATGTGCTTGTTGGGGGGAGTAGACTGGCGGTATAATGGTGTGTCATATATACCCATAGCCCCACCTTTTGTTGACCAGGACAGTAGAAAGTTGAAAATGTTATGACGTTTTAAATATGTAAACTGGCCATGCTATAGGACTAAATTATTTTGAGAACTAGGAAACATATTGATGAAATAGAGACATGCTTAATGTAGGCCTGATGTAAATGATTTCCCACAAATTAGCTTAATTCACTAACTGTTTATTTATAGCGATGCATATAATACAACCAGACAACCACAAATCCATTAAAAAAAAGCATATTCAAATACAGTAACATAAGTAAATTCAACATCATTATAACTATAATCTAGGCCCAGGAATATATTTAGAGCAAAAGTAGAGCTGCGAGTACATATTATAATTTTATTTTCATCCCTCCACATTTGGAACAAAAACCAGATGTGGAGCAAAACCTATTTAACATAAAGGTAGAGCAAGCTAAATACTTCAGACAACCAAACAGATCTTGGTGCAGTAATTGCAATCCAGTTCTGTTAGGACCAGTAGCCTACAATAAAGAAAAAACAGTCTTATTCAATAGCATTTGACCCAGAGTGGTTTATGACCACTAGGAGCAGTATAGGCAAAATATTAAACACAATGCTTAGAGAGAGAGAAAAATAAAAAGGCACTTTTTTTGTATGAAGTAGTGTATAAGGGGCATGAAGTTATGTTGCATCGTTAACTTTCATATAAAAAAAAAAGTTTTACCCAACCCATGCTTCTTGCATCATTCATTTCACAATTTATGGATAATAGTTTAAAATACAAACAATCTATGATAGATTCTCCAAAAAATAGGCAAATTTTCTGTGGCGGCATTTCAAATCATTACTCAAAACACTTACGTAAGAGTTTAACCAACACTTGTAGTGTTCACTATATAATTCAAATAAATACAATCATAAATGTTCCTTTTTAAACACAAATCATGAAAATTGGGACTTGCCTTAGGAACATGTGCTTATATACATGTCACTTTGTAGTAAAACACCTGAAGTGAATTATTGTGTTTTAGAACTACGAACTTTGGGATGTTTGCTTCTTGGTGCTATTGGGTCATAACATTTTTGAAACAATATAATAATAATTTGACAGTTTGCCAAGTTTGTTTGGCAACTGCTATTTGCCAAGCAAAAGAGAAACGTAATCTCACCATAGACTATACAGCAATAATGTAGCCCCTGTTTTAAATGTACAATATGCAACACACATTGTATACAGTGAAGTATACACTGCCCTCTAGTGGCCTTACATTCATAAAATAATAAAAATGTCATTCTTGACCACATAGGCCTCTAGCGTTCAAGCCAAAAATAATTCCACAAGCTATCTAGCATTTCAGGTGTGCGATTGCCTTGGTATGAGTGCACATAATCCCTCTATAAATGTCAGTTAGCTAAACAATTGACTCTAAAAGTGCATAATGCTAGGGCTTTGAATTCCAAACTGATACTTTTGACGCTGAAGGAAACACAGACATGTAGTAACGTGGTAATGGCTGTCTGGCTGCGCAGACACAGCAGTGCGAGTATACACACACAGCTCGCTGGGAGAAGAAACTGATGACGAGGAACGTGGAATGTGGGACACGAGTCCAAAAACAGAAGCGCTGGGGCTCCTCTACTTCATTTGCATCTCCTGAGCGCCTCCTGCATTTTCTCCTGCACGTGCTCCATCTTCTCCGCCCACTCCTCGGTGAGACCCTCCTCATCGTCGCCCACGATGGCGGTGAAGCCCATCAGGGCGATGAGGCCAATGCAGAAGAGGTAGGTGAGGCGCGTGCACAGGCGCTCCATGGTGCGCCGGTCGCCCTGGGAGTGCTTCAGATACACCTCCAGGATGGGCTGGCTGAAGAGCTTGGGCTTGCCCACCACACCGTCGTACAGCGTGTGCAGATTCTGGTCAAACAGGTCGTTGGCGTAGCTCTTCTCGAAGTCGTCCTTCTTGCGCTCGCGGTGATCGGGCCGCGCCTCCACCATCTCCATGAACTTGCGGAACTGGTGGCGCAGGTTGTCCTCCACGCGGCCGTACTGGCCGTCAATCGTCTCCTTCTTGATCTGGAGGAGCGCGCCGCGGTTCTGGTCGGACAGCTTGTCCAGGGCCCGGTTGACCGAACCAAACTCTCGCTTGAGCGTGCGGATGTCCTCGTCGTCCACGTGGTGGAGCACCACCCGGATGAGGGAGCCGGCGACGCCGAAAATGGGGTTGACCACGGCTGCCGCCGAGGAGATTGTGGCCACGCACTCCAGAACCTTGACGAGGCCCTGCTTTAGCTTGGCCCTGTCGTCCATGATCTCTTCTTCCATCATGGCTGCGTGGACAAAGGCTCAGATCACGTCGCTATGAACACCTGTGGCAAAGACAGATGCACACAAAAGCATTTTTTTGATGGTCTATTTGACTGAATAGATGACAACATTCATGTAAAAACATGGTTACATTTGGATTTAGTCATTTGGTATGGATTAGCTTGTCATAAAAAACTTCACTTTCACAACATACAGTACACTGGATAATTTAAGATTGCAGTGATAAAGTAGGGAGATGGAGGACCACATTTACATCACAATACACTAAAAACAAAAGGTTTTCCGAGGGTGAGAAATTATACATTTAAAAAAAAGAAACGCCTATTTGAGTCTCGAATTACCCTTGCGGTTCAAACAAGTGTTAAAAAAAACCAACAACATTCTTTTGGTTGGAAACGGATGCCCTTCCCACACCGTAGTGCTGAGTGGCTGGCACTCCCCTCTACTCCTCCCCCTACAGAGCTAATGGACTCACTGCATTTTAGATGTAATGCCTCATAAAAATGTTTTTGTCAATTCACTGGAATGTCTTTGTATATTATAAAAAGATGTATAAATATAGAGTATCTAATGTATGACAATTAAATTCCTTTAAGAAGTCTAAAATAAACAATTTTTATTAGGAATAAATACCAAACATCTAAGAAAATCAGCACACAGACATACAGTACAGAGAGAAATAGAAATTTTATTGAGTATTTCAACTCCATCAGAAGCCATGTACAATATGTCACATAAAGAGTGTACAACATTTAGCTATTGCCAACACTGGACCTGCCAGAAATTAGTCTTGAAACATCCATTTCCCCAGACATTCGTATACACAGTACCCATCCTGTTAAGCATTATCTCAAAGTGGGCATCGTCTCATTATGTCCTCCATCTTGGCTTGTATCGTCGCTACTCTCTGAACCCATTTCTCTTTGACTTGTTCTTCATCGTCCTGTGTGACCGCTGTATATGTCAGGAGTGTTGCAAGGCCCATGTGGAAGATGTGAATAAAATGTGAACAAGTGGCTTCCATCACGCTTCGGTTCCTGCTACAGTACTCAAAGTACACCTCTAGCAGAGGCCTTCCAAACACCAAGCTGCCGATCATACCCTGGTAAAAGACATTTAGACTAAGGTCGCTTTTATTGCTCTCGAAGACCCTCTCAAACTCCTCCATATAGAGTTGTGAGGCTGCTGGGTTGTTCTTGATGTGCTCCACCATCGCACTGAGAGCAGAGTACTGGTTCCAGATGTATTCCTCGTACTTTGCATACAGCTTGCTGACTTCATCCAGCCGAATTCTGTCAACCATGGTTGATCTTGCAAATAAAATGATAAGACAATTACTACAATTGCAAAGGCTTCAAGAGAAAATTATGCTTAAAATACACACAAATCCTTTTTGGAAAACAAATCAAAATAAGTCAAAAAATGTTCCTAAATTAAAATGAGTTTATTTTAAATTAATTATAAATTAATTCTTTTTACATTACTTTCCTTACCTTGTATGTGGAGCCATTCAGTGTTGCTTCTTTTGGCGCAGTTTCTGTTATTTCATTCTTTGCAAGCCCTGGGCATTTGTATTAAAAGGGCCAGTCTGTGGGTTTGACTAAAAAATTATAAATGATTCCGATTGGGTCACTGACAAAAGTCCTTGCTGGATTGGCCAAGCCACCTCTCAATCAGTTACACCCAACCTGGCATCATATTTTCATCTTTGATTTCAAAGATGACTAACATACTCAGAGAACCATTGGAATGAGGACTATGCAGAGAGAACATTTTTTCATTGTAGTGATCAGGTCTGGGTGTGCTAGTCAAGACAAACCTGAGTGATGTCTAATGCAGTTTACATTTAAAAATGTTGTCCGTCAAGAGCATATGTGAACATTTTATCAATAACGCAAGGTCCACATAGAGAAAGGCATACTGAACAAAAGTCCAGGGTGGAGGCATGAACAACTGTTTCCCAGCTGTCATGCACTGGTGTCAGTTCACAGCTGTTTATTTCAAGCAAGAGGACAAGACCAACTGGTCACCGTAGCCTATTTGTGGTCTTTTCGGTTGAGTCTAGTAGCCTATACAGGGCATTTTAGAGTTAGCACAGAGTGCCAACATAGCTATTGGACTGACTTGTGATGGAGGAATTCACAATCTGTAAAAGCAAGCTCTATAATTATAAATGGATTATGTAAACACTCAACCTATGTTGTATCATATTTTGTTTATTAAACAAGACGCCACTAAAAATTATAAATGTTAAATTATATTTTAGAGCTACATGAAAATGATGAGTTATGAGCCGCGCGCACTGAATGAACAAGGAAGTAAACCAACCAAGTCTCGAACGACTCGCACGTATTCAGCAATGAAAGAGTTAACCATCTCTAGCCTACTTTAGGCAGACCTCCATTCAGCACTTGAGCCTTTCAGCACCAGACTACTCACAATGAGTGTCTATGAGGGCAACTGATAGCTCCCGAAGCGCAGTGAAAGCAGAACTAGTCGGCCTACATAGCAAGAAACGACACGAGCATGGCAACCTAACATGGCTAGCTGACTGGCTCGGTACTCAGAAGCTGCACTTTGTATGGATCCTCGCAACAATTCCGTGCAATACAAACACCCCTGTAGGTGACTGACTATAGATTTCGAGCTTCTTAAGAGGAGGGATTTAGATACCAGATCTAAAAGATCAGTGGCTGTTGTGGTTTAGTGGTCATGGGAAAGCCCCGTATCTGTCCATGTTTGTGAGAAGCAGGTTACTGTTGCGTTTTGATCCGATTACATTTTCACATGACGTTTTATGGAGTGCAGCGTCAGTTACGCATAGTGGTGTGTGTATGCACCACACATGCGACAAGGCAGGGCGGGAACACAACGTGTCTCCCACACCTAGGCATACTATCAGTCAGCCCCCCAGTTCCACCGCAGCTTTGGAGACTACAATGGCCTAAATGCAGTCAGTGGCTCAGGTTGTTCACGGACCACATAGGATACGCTGTGGAAACAGTTACCCGGTTTCTTCTTAGTAAATAACATTACTAAACAGCCTGCGCATGATAGCTGGTCGATGCTCTTTAATACCTGGCGCCACCAGAGGGCAGCAATTATATACATTTTGATTATACCCAACCTCTGTTATTTCAGCACCAGTGTTATGGACTAAGTGGTTATGCTTAAAGAGCAAAAGTTTAACCCTTTAGGTTCTGGTTAATATGAATTTGTGGTTATTTAAATTAATGTAAATTAGTTAGACAATGTGTCCTTTTCGGGCAAGGAAAGATAGCCGGCACACACTTCAAAGGTTAAGGCTTGAAGATGGAAGGACGGGGAGATTTCATTTTTTTTCAATTTGAAATATGAATCCCTATTCTGAAATAGAACTGCATGTAATGCAACTGTAATTTTTGCTGACAGACATTGAAATAAATGCATGATATAAGTGGTGCATATAGAAAGATTTAGTTCTAATTGTTCCATCAGTGATGAATCCCTGTCAGAAGAGAATTTATACATTTTTATTGATACATTGCATTTCTTTGTGTCCTTTTTTCCCCACAGATGATGGAGAAAGCACAAACAAAATCTCAAGTTAACACTTCAACTCCACTGTTCAAATGCAGGTAATGAAAGGGTTAATCAAAAAATTTATAAGTTCAAAATGCCCAAAATGAAATCATCCTCAGTTGCACAGCCATTTCAAATCCCATTTTGATTGCACAAGACAAAATATAAAAGTGGCATGCCACTTTACGTCTTTCATATGACCGAAGAAGGTAGTTATTATGTGTTGACAGACAGGACTTTCTATAGATCCTATGCCTGTGTCTATTTATTTTCTCAGCCAGTAGGCCTAACAGATAACTGTTCCCTGTTGCCATAATACAGGGTTAGGCCTATTACAGTACCCCTGTCTGAGTCAGTATATAGGGGCCCTGGTTCATCATGCCAGTATTATGTCAAATAAATTAGCATTAAAATAAACTAAATAAAATACATATATATATGTGGAAAGGAATATTTGCCTAGGTTCTGGCTTTAAATAAAGTAGCACTGGCTGTCTAATCAGGAAGTAGGTATTTGCTCTCACCAGTCTCCCATTAGTGGAGCGGCCATCTTGAATGTTTTTTCCTCTGATCATAGCAGTGTTAGCCTAATATGACCAAAATAATTTAAAGTTAAGTTAACTATTTGCATTTCTTACTGATTTAAATGCTTTTCTGTCATCTATTCCTGTACTGGCCTATGTAATGGTTTCCTCTATAATTTGACAGTGCCATTGTCTGTCTGTTAGCTTAGAAACTTTCCCCTGAGGTACAGCCCAGACATTAATACAGTTTAAACAATAACATGACACAAATACAACATTGCAGTCTCCTTCAAAGGTTTATGGTATTTGGGAGCAATACAATCATGCCAACATCCCCTCTTCCAACTGTTTAAAGCCAGCAAGCTACCTTTCTTTTCAGCTATGGCTCCCCCTAGCCGCCTCTCTGCATTTCCTTGTTAATGCACACCATTATGCCCTGTCCCTCCCTTCTGTATCTCACTGTAGAGACACTAAAATATACCTAAAAACCTATCTTTTCCAGCTAAATGTAGAGTATATAGTCTTCCATCTACTCCTATCCAACATTGGGCACCCATGGCCATAGCAGAACACAGGATTTCTTACCTTTTGAATGTGATTCTCCCTATACCTCACCCTCCAAAGTCCCAATCTCGATAGCCTCCTTCTTCTTCCCAGCAATCCCTGCAAAAAAGGACACTTCCATGTATGTTGAATGTGTAGGGGTGCTCACATTGGACCAAACCATTTCCATATAGCTGAGAGGCCCCTAAATAACCCAAAAGTGCCATTTTGGAACCATAGTAACATTAGCTCCAACATGCCCCTTTCACATATGATGTCAATAGCCTTACACAGTAAAGCCCCCTCCTCAAATACATGCTCTCCTCCCCCTAGGGTTTGAACTTATTCTGGCCCATCCACTAGTCATACAGTCTATACTGAGAAGCAATTGTCACTCAGTGTGCAGCTGAATTTCGAAGAGTTTCCACTGCGTATTGTGCGTTTACCAGGCCTTGGAGCATCTTTGAGACACCAAAATAACCCAGTAGGGGGGACTCAAAGAGAGTTTAGTATGTCCTGGATCAAATAAACCGGAAATCTAATGTATCATGTAAAGAGAATCCCAGCCGGGAAATGGAGAACAATGTTTCCAAATGGACCTCTCCAAAAGTGCACAGGTGCATCCAATGGGACAAGGAACTCTCCAAAAGCTCAAGGAAACTAAAGACAGGTTTCCTTAGTTTAAAAAGGTAACTTTACTGGTATTTCTTTTCATATTTTACTATACTATACAAAGACTTTAACCAATAGGCCTACTCTGGAGGAAAAGTCCCCCATGGTGCAAATAATGTATAAAAAATGGTACAACCTGTGCATAGTTTAAAAATATGAATTGCTATTTACCAAGTATTTTTAAGTAGGCTATATTTTGTTTATATTTACATTACATATTTTAAATATGTAATATTTTTTACAGAACTCACACACAATTAAAACACAAAGCTGCGATACAGAGTTACAGAGTAGCCTAACCATCCTACAGTATCAAGCTGAGACAACTGTATTAATCCAATAGACTCCATCAGTGCTTCAAAAAAGTCCTGAAATGGGCCTTAATATGTCATCTTGATGTATTGAAGTATGGAAAAGAATCGGGTAAATGGACAGAGAAAAAACATTTAGCCCATTGTAGTAGCCTAGTCCGCTATTCACAATTGTGAAACTGGTTACGCGCATCTAACACAATGTTTATCCCAAAATAATGCCTTCCACATATTTGTAGTAGCCTACGGTAGAAAGAAGTTGAATGACAACCCTGCAGGCTTACGACTGACGTGATGTCGCATACATTTTAATAGACAAATAGTTGAAAATACACTCCCTGCGTGTCCAGACCTGAGCCAGTAGAATGTAAGACCCCACCTCAGCATTCTTAAACGGCACAGCCTCAGGCAAGACCGCAAAGCCCACTATAGCCTACACTCTGGGTGTAAAAATAATTACACACTTTTACACTAAACGAAACAAACAACCCATAGGCCTACCTGATGTGAAAAACCATGCACCATCTGAAACCATTGAAAACAGCTACACAAAAAAAGACAAATAGTCTAGAGTGCGCGTACGCGATAGATGTCAGCTGCTGCCACAGGCTTGTTGCGCGCCTGTTACATTGAGCCCTACGGATAACAGCTGTCAGATCGCCCTTCAGACCAAATGAGAAGAAATAGTAACAGCATATTACTTCACGATGGATTGGCAACTCAACTTTATAGTGTTCCACAGAAACCTTTCCTTACTGTATGTGCGTCGGGCTGCGGTCAGCATGCGCAATATATTTACATGTCAGCATACTCACCGCCCTGTTTTGCAAGATGCCCTCGTGTTGCTTGCGGTTGCCTGCGCTTTGTTGACAGTGACAATATGGCTATGGCCAAGTCTGGCAAATAAGGAACAAATAAGGAGGCAAGAAGGCAACTTATTCAAATGATCTTTTACTTTAAATTACATATTTTAAATTAATCTTTAATCTGTTAAAACCTACAGATGTTACACTTGAAATGAAAGTTACTTGAAATGAAAGTTACAAGATTTTATACACATTTAGCTGATTTGCACCTGAGTTTGTTGTGTCTTTTGATATGAAACGTATCAATAAAGTAAACTGTAAAAATGTGAATCTTTGTTTCATGTTTTTCATTATGTTTGTGTCAGTTAGGTCTAAAGTAAAAACAACAGACTCTTTCTTTATAGTATCAGTATCTGTATTGCTTCAGGTTGGACACAGCATGACTATACAGATCTCATGATTAAGTGCTATGTGGGACAGAGAAGCCTGTGTGAATTCCCATGTTTACTTTACTTACTTTGTGGTGAGAGAAAAGGCCAATGTAGACATAAGGATGTGAATTCCAGATGAATATTTCCTACAGTAATATAATTATATATGAATAACTTACAAAAATAAGGTAATTGTGAATGTATTAAAATATTATATTATAATATATTATTATATATAATATATATTTGGATTTAATATTGGAATAATGCAGAATATGATAGACTCTAGGACAGTGGTTCTTAACCTGGGTTCGATCGAACCCCAGGGGTTCGGTGAGTCAGTCTTAGGGGTTCGGCGGAG
>JAODLI010009094.1:15833-26539 GCA_027575585.1 Percopsis omiscomaycus | reverse complement strand
TCCTCCGCCGAACCCCTAAGACTGACTCACCGAACCCCTGGGGTTCGATCGAACCCAGGTTAAGAACCACTGTATTATACAAAGTGGTTTGTTGCTTCCACCGCCTGGCTCTTGGTTTCTCCGCCCCGTGTGTGTGATGTGGCGTTAGCTCCCCTGTGCACCTAATAACCGTCCATCTCTCCCCCCCACAGCGCCACGGCATCACGGCGGCCACCACTTCATCAACAAGGACTGGAAAGGCCTCAAGTCCCCCATCGACGCCGTTCTGGCGGGAAGGATCTACGTCGCCCCACGGAGCTCCGCTGCGAGCCGCAGCGACCGCTGGCCTGACCGGGCGTGGCATCACCAGGGGCAGCAGTATCCACAGCAACAGGGGCAGCAGTACCAACAGGGGCAGCAGTACCAACAGGGGCAGCAGTATCAGCAGAGGGACCGCGGCAGGCAGAACCGCTCACCGGTCTGGGAATCCATGGCGGAGCGGGGGATGAGCATGGGCCAGGGGTTTGCCGAGAGAGGCATGGAGATGGGGCTCAGGCTGGCCGAGAAGAGAATGGAGATGGAGGAGAGGCTCGGGCGAGACTGGGGCAGACGGGACCGGGATCAGGACCGGGATCAGGACTGGGGCAGACAGGACCGAGACTGGGGCAGACGGGACCGGGATCAGGACCGGGATCAGGACTGGGGCAGACGGGACCGAGAATGGGATCAGGACTGGGATCAGGACCGGGATCAGGACCGGGATCAGGACTGGGGCAGACGGGACCGTTGGATGGACGGGTACCGTCGCCGCGCCAGTGCCTCCTGGGAGATGATCCGCAGGGGCCAGCCGCTCCAGAGTGTCTACTTCTTTAAAGGAGGTAACGTAGCAACCAAAGATTCTTCTTTAAATTAATTAAAAGGTACACTCCACGATTGTGTTATATTGCCCCCACGACCCCTATCTCACTCACGTTTGAAATGCATCGGTGCACAAAGGTGCGCGAGGTGGTGCGGGGAGGGGTAGAGGGAGATGTGAGCCTGCGAGTGCTGGTGGGGGAGAAGTAGGGAGGAATGCAGGCAGCTCAACTGCGGGAGGAGCATGCACTCCGGGTTTCAAACCAAATGTTTCTGTAACGTTAGTTTGAGTGTACTTTTAAATCTATAATCTGGCCTCCAAACGGCTAACTCTATCAAAATATTAACAAATAAGATGTATATTGAAAAGATTATATAAATATATATCATCACAACATCTAAATCCTTCAAGTTGGACTACAGTATTAAAGGATCAGCATCTTAGTTATTTAAGCTATTTTGAGGATTGAATGACATGTTGATGTGTAAATGTAGTGAAATGTATAGCTAAGGTTTATCCCCGGTGACGTGGCCAATGTCATTATTCTAACAGAATGTTTGCTTACAAATTGTGTAGGTTTGTAGGTCGCTTTTGATTAAAGGCGTCTGCTAAATGCTGTACGTGTAAATGTCTCCTAGACAAGTACTACAGGGTGGGCGTAAAGACCAAGAGCGTGGATCCGGCCAGTCCTCCGTATCCCAGGTCCATCGCCAAATACTGGCTCGGCTGTTCGGAACCCACCGGGCCGGAGAAGAAATAGTGCTTCTTGTTTTTTTAATTATCTTCTACAAAAATGTAAAAATCGTTCACAAGAAAACAGAAAAAAAATAAATAAACTAAGCCAAGCATTTTAGCGGTAACATTTTGATATTAAAACAGTGTATTTTGTGTACAAGGTAATGCGGGTGCGATATGACCAAAACTTGTCAATATTTTTTAAAGACAAAGATAATGTTATATCATATATTTGCAGATTTTTGAAAGTGCAAATTTCATTGCAAATGCAATAGTGGTGTCTGATCCAATAAATTAAAAATCAATTCCAATTGTGCCCAGATCAGTTTAATTGACACTTGATAACTTCAAATAGGAGAATCAACAAAACACAAGGACAATCAATCTCAACCCACACCAGACGTGAACCAGAAATGCAACAGTCACAACATTAGTGCAAAGAACAGTTATGGTATATGGTAGCCTACACTTAAAGAGAACATTATTAAATACAAAAATGCAGCAGGACCTCGGATGAGTTCCATCTCATTTAAAAAAATAATATGAAAAACAAGGACAGAGCCAGTTGGAAAGACACCCGCTACTAAAACTACAAATACGGATGTAAATAGAATATAACCCATTGGCCTTCAAAAAGACATTATCCCATCACCATTTCCTTTACATCTCTAAAACACTAGTGCAAAGAACAGTTTAAGAACGAACACATACACATGACTGATCGGTTTAGTCCCAAAAGTGCAGATAGAGTAACAGTTGATCACAGATCTTAGAAGCAGACAACTATATTGTTTTTTTTTTATTTTTGTTTTGTTGCATCAGTGCGACGTAGAAATAGCTAACTGAACGGTAAACTTACTTTCAATATCGGCGTGATGAATGAATCATTATTTTTAAGTAAACTTCAAAGGACACGCTAGCATAGAGTATGTTGGGGCTGGTACCCTGACGGCAAAATAGATCTACTGAAGCAACTGGAACTTACAGTGCCGTCTTGGTGGCCTCATCACAGAGAACTCTGGCGTGTTTTCGTTTCAGGTGCTCCTGCATAGCAGTTGTGCTGCTGTGATATGCCATCTCTGTCTTGCAAAGTACGCAGAGCACAGTGTTATTTGGTTGCATTTGGAAGAACTCCCAAACTTTAGAAGTTCGAGCTCTTTTCGGAGCCGGCGGACCTCCAGACGCGCTATCCGAAGCCATCTCGCCCTCCTCAAAGATGGCGATGGCGCGGTGCGTCGACGTTCTTTGAATACGTCTATGTTCGTGGTCGACGCACACCACGCAAATCGAAGTATTTTCGTAATCGATTACGTCGATGCGTCGCCCCAGCCCGTTTGGGCTACATGTGTTTAAGTCCATTAATATTTTTGTGCTCGTTTATGAAAAAACGGTTATTATCTCCCACCCCCGCCACAAGATTGTATATTGTGTGCGTGTGTGTCTCTGCAGTGACAATGCCAGTGTACACGAAACGCTGCACACTAGCTGATGAAAGTGTGTCATGACTGTAACATGCTGCGCTCAGCTAACCCGCTGATCAAACAGTTAACACACACACACACACACACACACGGGAGATCAATAAAGGTCCGCACACTGCATCGGGGCTCGTCACGGTCAAAGCTCAGCCGGGCAAGATGTGCTACTTTACTTAACACAATCTTTGGCTCCGTGTCCAATAGAGGAGGTTATATTAGGCTACATGTTTCGATACCGCGTAGACGCCCTACACTGTAAGAACACGGAGGACCATGCTCTCATTTATTATCAGATCTTTACGATTAGACTCCGATATCGGTTCACGCTGCGGTAGCACAACTCGACAGAACACGGGTTAAATACACACATTAAATGTATTCCATGTCCTGCAAGGGTCTCGACAATAACCGTATTTTTACACTGATTGACAACGTCGAATTTTATGAAAAGGTGGTTCGCAGAATACAGCGTAGTGTTGTTAAATGTTAATTTCCTAAATGCGTGTCACGTGGCATAACGAGTATGAGGTTCAATGGTTAATTAGACGTCTATACATAATTTAACTAAAAAAAAAAATCAAATGTCATATCCTAATTATCCTGAATGACTTAATTTCGTGTGAACACAGCGTCCCCTCGTGGTCATTACAGAGATGTGTCCGAAGAGCCAGTCCTACTTGCAAAGCATGATGCATGACGTACGTCCATAGTTATACATCCAGCGGGGAACTTACACTTCCTCTGCACACGCACGCGCGTCTGAGGCTTTCACACAGGGGGCGTGCTTTCTCTTCAGATGCTCGTGCATGGACGACGTACTGCTATAGTACGCCAGGTCACAGTTGCAAAGTGAACAACGCACCAATTTTGCCGACGTCCGTTTGAAATACTTCCACACTTTCGACTCCATTGGCCGGTTTCTTTTTCTGCCACAGCGCAGTGCCGAGTTCGAGTCATTACACTCTGCGTTCGCGATGCTCGGTACGTCTGTTATGTTTGAGCTTGCCGCCGCCATATTCGGGTGATTCTTCTTCTTCCAATAGAGCACAAGTCACGCCCCGCCCCCCTCCACAGGTCAACCAATCACCGCCCTGCATACCGCCAGTTGCGGCAGATGCACACATGGCAGGGCAGGTTGACAGTCAGCGACCTTTGTGTTGTTGTTGTTTTCGTCCTCCACTTCATGACCGTCACATTTAAATTGTTTAATTTAAAGTGCTGACCGCCATATGTAATATGCACAATAAATGTTAATGGATGTTGTTAACACACACATATTGGTCGTAGACTCTGAATGAAACAACTTCACGCCACGGGTTTTAATAAAATGTAATTTATTTTGTAATTACGTAAAAATGAAGAGCATTGGTGGAGGCGGGAAGAGAGAAGAATAAACATTAGGTCCACTTTATTAGCGGGTATCCAGTAGTGCAGTGGCACTGGTGTAAGTCCAGTGTGTGAGTTCCTCGAGGTCTCAGCAGTTACAGGGGAGGTTAAAAAATAAAAATAAAAAGATATAAAAGGTCAGTAACTACAGTGTCAACACTTTCCATAATTTCTCCCTAGCAGACTTATCTATTTACTCTCTCGGTAATTGTCAAACTAATATCTTGCCATAAATGCGACCGTCTTCATCACCACGGGACGTCCAGAAGAAGGTCACGCAGGGGCCCTTCGACCCCTCTAAAACTGCCGGAACCTTTTAACGTTACCTTCACACAAAAACGGTGTAATCTAGAATGATCACACCGCACTCTTCAAAGGGTTCATGAATGTTACCCAACCTTCCTTCCTACCTACCTACCTACCTTCATGACAAAGAATGAGCTTCCCGCAGCGGTCAGAACACCAGAATGATTATCAATCTTCCGCGGGAGACTTAAAACCCACCTCTTCAGAACCCACCTCTCGGTACCCGGCCACCGATCTTTCTACCTCATAGCACTAATCCCACTAACAATCCTTATTCTATCCTTCCTTAAAAAAAAAAGTCCTTCTTTCTATTCTGCTTGATAGGCACTAAGAATGCTAAGCACTTTGTTTATTTTACTTTGTTATTGACTGTTTGAAGAGTGATCATTTTAGATTATTGTAAATATTGTTTTGAGGAGCAAATGATACACTTTACAGTATTGTTGTGCAAATTAATAGGTGAAACAATTTAGGCTACTAATTGTAAGTCGCTTTGGATAAAAGCGTCTGCTAAATGCTTAAATGTAAATGTAAAATGACAACTCTGGAAAACACATTTCGGATAAGGGTATATAACGCTGTAATGCTAGCTAGGTAACTTGCCTATATTCCACACACAGATGTTTCTTACCTGATGTGTTTTATCCAACGACTACTGGTCCTTTTATCAGCCTGGAAGCGAAAGAACGAGCAAGGATGAAATCCCGCGAGCAATCCCATTGCTCGCGGGATTACATCCCGGACCCGGGGTACGAAACACACCGGCGTCGCTAGCTTCAGCTTGTGGAGAGAGAGAAGGTTATGACGTCACTTACGCGACTTCCGGGTTTGGTTTGTAGTCCTTCTAATTACGTATTTTCACACTCTAAATACATTTTACGTGCGACTTTCTTGGCTTGCAAAAGTATCTTTTAAATTGAAAAACAATGTGTAATTCGTGGCACGATTCAAATGGCATCGAAAAGATATTCGTCTCTCACCCTACATATTTCTTCCGAAATAAGGTCCCATGGGGGACAGCGGAAGGGGCGTGTCTTATGATCTATATTTACAGCAGACTGGGTGCATCTAGGCCAGTGGTTCTTAACCTGGGTTCGGTGAGTCAGTCTTAGGGGGTTCGGCGGAGGATAAGACACACCCGACTCATTTGATTCGTGATGACACGCCCCCCCTTCGGTGGGTTCGGTGAATGCGCGTATGAAACTGGTGGGGTTCAGTACATCCAACAAGGTTAAGAACCACTGATCTAGAAGGAAGTTGGGCGTTGAAACCAGCAGACAGGATGCTGTTGTGGTTAAAGATAGGAATTCGAAACACTCGTCTGAAAGAATCCTCCTGATTTAATATACTCTCACACCCTTTATCATAAAAGGGCTCTAATACAGCAGATTGTGTTAAAAAGATACTTTGTTTTTGTTTTTGTTTCAGATAATGAACCATTTCTCAGTACCCTTTACGGTTCTGAAGTACTGCCCCACATCCAGGTGCCTGGTCAAGATAGGACTGTCCCGACCTGAGAAGGAATTTGATGTAGCCTTGGAATCCTACAGGTATAATATCAGATTTAATATTACTATATACATTTACGCATGCCATAACATACCATAACACACTAAATGTCCTCTTACCCAGAGATGAAAGACATTTCATCAAGCAAAATGTTTTATTCTTTGAAAATCTCTTTTTCTCACAAAAGAAGCAAAAGTGATTTAATACTTTGGTCCAATCCAAGATCCAATTCTGCCCTAAACATTTGAGCAGCTGAAAGTATCCTATCAGCTTGAATGTACGAGTGGCTGTCCAGAGGGCAACAACAAAGAGCCGTGGCCTTTTAATTCTATCTCTCTCACTTCACCACCTGTAACAACACACCTGGTCCCAGTGGGATTCCAACCTCCAACCTTCCCCGTGTTAAAGGCACGGCGTACACCTGCAGCCTCACCCCTCACCCCTCCCCTCCCCTTGCCGTCCTCCCGCAGAAGCCAGCTGTTCCTCCAGCCCGCGGGGCGTCTGGAGGGCCAGTACGGGCCCTCGGCCACCTGCGTCGCCTGGAAGGAGCAGGTGCACTGCAGCCTGGAGGTGTGCTCGCTGCTCCAGTGCCCGTCCGCCGACAGCAGCTTCCTGCCGCTCATGGTGAGCACGCTGGCTGTGCCCGACAACCTGTACCACATCACCAGCCAGGGAGAGGAGGACTGGGACCCCGCCTATATCATCCACCTCCACCCAGCTGCCACCCTGAGAAACCTGCTGCCCTACACCATCCGATACCTGTTGGAGGTACGCCCTGGCTTTTGGGATATAATATTAACGGATGGTTTGTATGGATAGATCATGCAGAACAGAACATAAGGTGCTTTTACACATTGTAAGACTCTGCGTACACTTTGTGACTTTACTTATGCATGGGTTCTTTCATTGTTTTTTTAAATTATACTTCTTTGTTGTAAAGCTACATGGCTAAGCGTGTTTAACATGTTTAAATGAAAGTTATTTGTAAAGTATTGTCTATAGAAAATGTAGAGTGACAGTGAAATGCACATCACTGTGTTTACAGTGTCTTCCCCTTGTACTCGTTACAGAAGCATTTCTACATAGATGGTCATTGTAAAAGCCTTGCGTTGCTGCGCGCTGTGAAAAACAATATAGACCTCTCACACTGCTGTAGTGCCCAAGCCTACGTGACCAGTGTAGTGTCAATTGAATTTAACTGTTCTCTGAATTCACTTTGTTTGTCCACTTGACGCTCTGTGTCCCGTGGAGCAGAGGGGTAAAACCTAAATGTACAATTAGGTAATTTAGCAGACGCTTTTATCCAAAACGACTTACAGTAAAGAGCAGGTAGGTGTTGGACATCCTGCTGAACTCAGGACCTTTCAGTTGGGATTCAAACTACTAGCCTGTCCTGCCCCTTAATTCTTCATCTCCTAAAGGTTTGTTCTCTCAACAGGGTGCCGCAGAGTTCCACGAGCTCCAGGAAGGAACCGCCTCCGACATCCTCAACGCCCGGATCTCCGGCGAGATCATGGAGCTCGTCCTCGCCAAGTACCAGGGCCGCGACTGGCACGCTCACATGCGCGTCAACCACGACATGCCCGAGTTCTTCCCCGTCTGCTTCACCTGCGACTCCGACTCCAAGCTCACCACGGACGTGAGCGTGCACGTGGTGCGCGCAAAAGGCCGCATGCTGCTGTCCGTCTTCAGCCCGTACTGGATCATCAACAAGACGTTGCGCGTGCTGCAGTACTGGGCGGAGGACGTCGCGGTGAAACACCCGTCCGATTACAGAGACGTCGTCCTCTTCTCTTTCAGAAAGAAAAACATCTTCAGCAAGAACAAGGTAGGAGGAGGAGGATGAGGGCCTTCCCTTCTTGCAACTTCCTACTTTATTCAGTGCGAGATCGGGGATAGGTCCGGTATCTCAAAGCCTACGATAAGTAGAACTATGCCAGCAGGGGGCAGGATAGTCTAGCGGTCTGGGTGTTGGACTCCCAGCCGGAAGGTTGTGGGTTCGAGCCCCAGAGGTGGCCTACCTGTAAGCATCCTTGAGCAAGATGCCTAACCCCTACCTGCTCCATGTATTAGCACCATGTAATGAAGTCACTTTGGATTAAAGGGTCTGCTAAATGACCTAATTGTAATTGTAATCATTTACCTGAGTGCTCCCAGCTAGTTATTCCGTGCTGTGGGACTAGCACACTTATTTTTGTGTATGCTGCCCCCTGTCATCCAGCCCAAGTAACTGCATCCACTGTGTAATAAGCTGGGCTAAAGGATATCTAGATATCCAGATAATATTAACGCTGTACCGTCAAAACCTTTTCTTTGTGCTGTAAAAACCTTCTTCACAGCTCCAGCTGTGTGTGTCCACCAGCTCCTGGTCCGAAGGTTTCTCTCTGGACACGGTGGGAAGCTACGGCTGTGTCCGCTGTCCAGCTAACACCATGGACTACCTGGTAACAACCAGCTAAGCTATTTTGTCTCTTTTGTTCCTGGGTTTTGTAATTCCTTATTCAGAAAGTATTTAAAGTTGTAAGTGTGTAAGCTCTAGTATCAAGTATTTCAAAACTGCCATTTTGGGAGAATGTACTTTATACGTTTATAATACCTTGCACTGTTTAAAATACAGCACCATTGATTTTTAATGCAAATCACACACCTTGTTATTGCCAATTAACTCTCACTACCCCTTTTTAAAGTGAGCCCAAATAGAGTATGTTACCCTGTGAAAAGAACACATTTTGTCCCCTGCCCAATGATTTTTTACCAGCCTTGTGTCAGCTATGTGGATTTAAGTAGGCAGTACATTACACTAGCTTCTTAATGACATTGCATAAGCATAAGCTAATCTGTTCTTGTCCCATAATGGATTTATAGGAATCATTAATTTCCCCAATATAAATAATTTTTCCCATTTTAAACCCTTAGTAAATTGTAGGCTTCAATCTACTGTTACTAGACCCCGTTGCCTTGGAATCGAAGCCTAATCAAAAAGCTAGTGGCTGCTTGTCTCACACACCGAGGTGTAAACAGCCCCGTGTGTCTCCGTGAGTCCACCAGGTGGGCGTGAGCATCCAGATGAGCAGCTTCAACCTGACCAGGATCGTCACCATGAGCCCCTTCTACACGCTCGTCAACAGCTCGTCCTATGAGCTCGAGGTGGGCGAGGTCCGCGACGAGCTGAGCCCTGCCCAGAGGAAGTGGCACTACATCGCATCCACAGAGGTAGACATGTGTGTGTGTGTGTGTGTGCGTGTGCGTGCGTGTGTGTGTGTGTGTGTATAAGAATGTATAGGTTGTGTATATCAGTATACTCAGTATAAATACAGTGTATAAACCACTTTATATTAAGGGTTATTTGTAAGGGCTTCATTAAGGCTTGAATAATACCTTTTAGAAGTCCTACATAGAAATACTCATACTCGATTTTATGTCTAATACATAACTGGGACAACCACCAATGTCAAATGTAACATACTGGCTTATGGAAGCATTAAAGAAGCATCAAGCAACTGTTAATATGAAGTAGGGTATAACTGTCTTGTTCTTATACACCCAGACACACACACACACACTAAACACCTTGGTGTACCCCTGTATGTGCGTTTGTGTGATGCAGTGCCTACCGCTGTGGCCAGAGGGCAGCACTGGGAAGCTGTGCGTCCGTGTGGTCGGTTCTGAGTCCTCCTCCAAGTCCTTCTTCTTCAACCGACAGGAAAACGGCACCTTACTGAGCATGGACCAGGTCAGCACTCTTATCTGACCTGAAACTATCTTAACTTACTGCTAGAACAGAGCAAAACAGACGCCTTTTGTAGGTCGCCTAAAAAATCTCTTCCGCTACGATGTGCAATAATTCTATTATATGTCTTATTGTTATATTACTGGATCTGAAGCTTTTCTTAAGATGCTTTTGGCTGCAGTGATCACGGGAAACAACCCGACATCTGTGACATCCTGCACAGACTGTAAAACAAGGCCAAACTGTTATTTTACAATGCGACTCATTGACGCTGGCCATTCCTTGTCGCGCAGTACGGAGGCATTATAGTGGACGTGAACATCTCCGATCATTCCACTGTGATCAGCTTCACCGACTATTACCCAGGAGCTGCCCCTGCCCTCATTGTGAACCACACCCCCTGGGTCAACATCAGCTACAGCCAGAGGTCAGCATGGATGGGCTCTGAAACTGGAACGGGAGGAATAGATATGTTTGTGTGTTTACGAACGTCTCTGTGTCTACTATCTACCTGTCTGTCTTTTGTCTCTCTTTGTGTATCCCTCTATGTCGGTCTTTCTGTCTTTCTGCCTGTCTGTCTGTCACTTGAACTGTGTGTCTGACTGGGTGTCTGTTTGTCTCCCTATCTAACTCTACCTCTGTTTACCTCTCTGTCTGTCTGTCACTTGAACTGTGTGTCTGACTGGGTGTCTGTTTGTCTCCCTATCTAACTCTACCTCTGTTTACC
>JAODLI010009074.1:0-26544 GCA_027575585.1 Percopsis omiscomaycus | reverse complement strand
CGTTCAGTTCACGTTCACCCAAAATATGAACGTGTTCATGAACTATCGTTCAATGAACGCGTTCAGGCACATCACTGCAGATCAGTGATTACAATCCCAGAAATTGTCACTACTCCTGGACCCAATCTGGCTTGTTTTACACATTCTATTTTTTTCACAGAAAAATGTTTGCTAAATGACGAGTTAGAATTTAAACAATAGTCCAGTCCACAACTGGAAAAACTTGAATTTTACAATAGGGGACCATTAAATCACAATATAGGAGACCATAGGTTATATACAGTATATATTGTAGATGCTTCCAAAAACCACATGTAGTATTCATCATAGTCAGGACTGTAGTGTAGTGAGATATCTTAACGTAACACATTATTTATTTATGGTGTTATGAGCTATTGTACTGTTCTCCTGACCTTGTTTTCCAAGTGTCTGACCTCCTTTTCCAAGATAGCATATTTACCATTGTATGTGTCTCATTTCTCACTACACAACTAATTATCCACTTTGGTGCAAACAAAGTGGAACCTCGAACTGGGGGCCCTGAGGGCAACTGTTTCCCAGAGCTAGAGTGCAATTTTCTGTAGGCCTACAGGCACTAGAAAAGATAAACCTCACAAGTGGCTGGTACACCCTCATCTTAACTCTTGTTTAATACTGGTCTCTTTTATCTCCTGAAGCGTGAGTTAACCTTAGTCTGCTGCGAGATCCATTCCATAAATGATATATATATTTACCTTATTTGTTTCAATTGGACAATTCTGTTAAAGTGCACTTAAGAATTGCTCGATAGTAACGGGTACTGTAGTCAAATAAGTTGGGTAAAACAGAGTGTTTTCTCTGTAGATATTTCTGCGGTTAAGTGACTCTAGCAGGCACGCTAGCTAGCTCACTTCTATTATAACTGGGGATGGCTATCAGGAGAAGCTATCTTATACCCGGCGATGGCTGGATTACAGTGAAAAACGTTTTTTTTTAATCGACAACATCACGGCTAAGCAAAAAATAAGGACACATGAAGAATCGTGCACTGTGTCATCTGTGACATTTCACTTTGAAGGAACACAACACAGTGGGTGCCCTCAAACGTTTGAAAGATACACTTCTTGATCGCATTCCCCAATTCTGCCATCTGTGGTCTCCGTGTTGCAAACAAAACAATTTTAACACTTGTTTCATCCACAAGGGTAATCACTGTGGAACAAGTGCCGTGTAGAAGTTTACTTTCCTAGTCTGTCTGCCTGATTGTCTGCCTGCCTACCTGTCTGTCTGCCTTTCTGCCTGCCTGTCTGCCTGTCTGCTTGTCTGCCTGTCTGCCTGCCTGTCACCTTAGATAACCCTGTGTCTGTCTGAGTGGCTCTCTGCCTGCATTTCACCCTCCAGTAAACATGCAGTTGTCTCGTCTTGTCAGACTACTGTGTGTGTACTGTTCTTAAAGACCGTACACTACTCTCTTCGTGAAGCCTTTACTATAAGTTGCTGCCTTGCGTCTTTTCATGTCCGGCTGTGTTATGTAACATCATTATGTGGTGTGCTGCTAATTTATGAGGCCTATTTTAACCTGCAGAACTGGGTGTTCTGAATCTGAGGAGATTCTTCTCTGTGGAACCTCTTGATAAACAGGCAGGCAAATACCATCACAAACAGAGGCAGGATTACCTCAGCACACACGCAAACACACACATACTGTACATACAGTACACACACATTGCAAAGGGCAACACTAAGTCTGTGAACAGGGTAGGCGCTAAGCTTAGGGTTTCTGCTTGTGTATTAAAGGGCTAGCTCGTGTGCCTCTTTGTTTCTCTGCATTTGTGTGTCACTTGAGAGCCCTCTGCTGTTAACAGTTCCAACCTACCCGTGTGTGTCTCTCAGCTCTGGTGCTCTTCATCCGTCTGGCTCTGGTTCAGTTTCATATAGTCCTCTGGTAATCGGAGACAACATAGCTGACGCAAAGACAATTAGCTCAAATTGAAAATACACTCTAGCTGTTTTTTATTTCCTTTTCTAGAGCATCCAAGAACAATAACAGCCACATATACAAACACTGGAGGGTTGCCGAGGGGCTCTGTTGCACTAGGAACGGAGGATTCCCTCAAATATATGTCAGAGGAGAGGAGGAGGAGGAGATCAAAAACACATACCAATGGGAGCACAGTCAACGCTGACAGCTGTGCCGGGGCTGACGGTATCCTCCACCACACAGGAGGGGAGACAAGGCGAGACGGAGGCAGGGATGGGAGGGAGGCCGAGACAGTGAAGGGAGAACAGCAGAGGAACACACAAAGATGGTCAGACAGATGGAGAGTGGGAGACAAGAGCCTGGGAAATAGAAGTTACTAAATTGGAGGCGCAATACTAGCTAGAGAGCATGCTGAAAAGAACAATGAGGATCTCGACGGGTCTGGGCGGAAAGTCACAGGAGGCGGGCAGGTACTGGAGAAAAGGACACCGCCAGGACTAATCGAAACAAGATCCTTTGGTCAGAGGTCGATACAGTCAATGTTTTCTCATAATGTCAAATATTAATGGAGCAACATGTGGATAAGTCGAACAAATCTGTAACTGACATTTAAAATGTGTATCCCAGTGCATCAATAAGCAAGCTATGCTATAACTCGCATCGACTTTTGCGCCGTCTAGCAGTCGGCCAGACACAGGTATTCCAGACTTCTATATGCTACTTCATGCCATTCCTATAATTCATTAATTATGTAATAATATCATTGACCAAAAATATGCCTATATTTGTATGCAGTTGCATATACTGTATGAGCACATTCATGTAGAAGCTTTCCACTTAGCATCAGACCTTTTTGAATGGTACAATTGATTCTGAGCTTTTTCCACAGGGTTCTACTACGTAAATGAAGGGCAGTTATTCAAACGCTGGTTCTGAGTGCTGCCCTGCCATTAAAACCAATGTCTCATGTCGTACGGCAGTGCATTCGACAGCACGTAGGCCGGTGGGTGTTTGCACGCAGACCCCAGATTATTCAAATAATTAACCTGCACCCTGGAAAAGGAAAGGCTTTCATGAAAGGGCAACAGGCTCAATCATTGTTGTATTAGCTACAATTAAAATTAGTTTATTCAGCAGATGCTTTTATCCAAAGCGACTTGCAGCGAATACAGTTACAAGTACGGATGTCAACTTTTTTGGTGTTCCGATCCGATGCAGTCAATATTTATTGCTGCCAAATCCGACCCGATTTGCAAATAAATATTTTATAATTTTTATGCTGCTTTATTGTTCTGTTAAAGCAGTGTCTGAAATGTAGTATCGGGAGGGTAGGACATACTGTAACACTTTAGGTCTTAGTTTTAAGACACAACACAAGGGCTGGGATTCTACTCTCTCTGGTTTATTAACAACCTTTTCTATCTTCTTTCAAACCCAGTTATTTTCCTCGCCTTGTAACTGTCTCGACTGGATTTAGATAAGTTGTAGGCTATTCAACGAAGCTCGGTTACCACCTCCTCTCAAAAGGCTGGCATTGCAAACATTGCAGGTAGCTGTTGGGCTGCTTTGAGTTTTCAATTTAAAGAATTTCCTCACGGCTAACATTGTGATAGTTTGTAGTTTCAGGCCATGTGGAACGTTACAATCTGCACAACCATCGTAAATTGGACAAACACAGAAATACATCGGACCATGGTTGCAGATACCGAACTTTGATATCGGACCGGGACATCCCTTGTTACAAGTAATAAGGGGCAGGTAGGGGTTAGACATGTTGCTCAAGGACGCTTACAGGTAGACTGGGCATGTTGGGGACCTTTCAGATGGGATTCCACCCTAACCACTCACGTGTCCTGCCCCGGAATAGCAGCAAAACTGACATTTACATGAAAAGTTTGAGATTGTTGCTTTTATGGGGACAATCTTTAGTTGTTCCCCCCAAATTTACAGCCAGTCACAGTTTATTTGTAACACAACTGTGCATTTAAGGGCAGATGGCTATAGGGGTTGGGAACGACGTGATCCTATTAATGCTGTCGGAGGAGGAGTAGAGAACCTGTACTTATAAATCTTCAATAATTGGTTCTTTCCACTAAAAGGAACTTGTAAATACACTGATGGAATGCAGCCAATCACTGTCCTGTGGGCAAACGTATAGGCTGCCGTATATGGTAGATTCTTTTGATTGGATTTTCTTTTTGGATTTTTTTGAAAATGTTTAATATTGCTCAAGTAGCTTTAAATAAACATTTGTTGGTGGATTACACTATATATTTCTCAATATTAACTGGATGAAATACGTAAATCACTGATATTATTAACAGTCCAAATATATATATATAAATTTACCTCAACATTCATACATTCTACATTTGACCTTTTTTTATACAATACTATACAACCCCCCCCCCAAACACACACACACACCTGTCATCGTTGCAGGTGGCGGTATATATCTTAATTTTAATGGTTGTTTTCTGTCACCTACCTCCCTTCCCATTCCATTATCTCTCTTTCTCTCTGTCTCTATGCCTCCCTTTCTCTCCTTCCTTGTACACTCCTGTCCCTCTCCTTATCCTCAGAGAGAGAGAGAGAGAGAGAGAGAGAGAGAGAATGCAGAAATAAGGTCATAAATAAGAAATCAACGGCCTTTTCTGTCCCGCCGCATTACAGCCATGTGACGTATGCTTTCTGCAGTAGTATTACTCACCGGCCTCAAATCAATGCCCTAATCTTTCCTGCAGCCAGATTGATTTCCCTGGCAGTGCAGGGCAGAGCCAGCGAGGTCCAGCACGGATCGGAAACCATCCAGGCGATTTTCTAAATACTGGGAAAAGTCTGTGTTGAAATACAAACGGCCGCTCCGCCGGAATGCTAAGCACAATGAAAAGATATTTACAGGCCGAGGTTGAGGCTGAAGATTTTCTGTCTCAGTTAGCCCTTTAAATTGCCGTTAAATCAGGAAATGAATGCTAAAAAGGTAAACGCGGAACATTATAGTCCTGTCTGTGAGAGTTTATAGGGTGTGAATGTTAAACTAGCTCACTATCAAAACTCTTATCAGCAAGTCTGAAATGAAACGTGAGCATGCTTGTTTCTCCTGTTTGTTTCTCCTGTTTGTTTTTGTAAACTGCTTTGAAGTAGTCAGTCAATAGAGTTGTCCAAATGATCTTATAATGAATAATGAATGATCTGAAGATTGTGTACATGTTTATTCCAGATTAATGGACAGATTATTAATAATTTGTAATTATTCACCTCAATCAAACCCTGAAGTCTTCAGTTTGACATAATGTTTTGGATATACAACCTGACGATGTTTTCTTGGCCAGGTCTCCCTTGATAACATATGTATACTTTCTGTTCCGTTCCGCATTATGCCAGCCGTACTCCATCAACCCTCCATCTTACTAGAGAGAATACGTGACAAGGACATTCACTACTTTCTACTGATGCTGCTGGCATCAAAAGAGGTCCTACTATACTTTATGCAACAGTGGCGCTCTGTCGTGCCTCTGAGTGTATTGGCTGGAAATTCAATTTCAGTTCCCTTTCAGGACGGCACCAAACATAAGGCATAACCTTGCTTTGTTTTACATACGAGACAGCGCTTGGGGTTCTGTGGTGGCCAGCTAGTTCTGCTTCAGCAGCTGAGGAGGAGTAGGATCTGTACAAATTAAGTGCATTTCTGTATCAGATGTGTGTGATGCACAAATTAACTCATCCGCTGTGGTTTTCAAACTTTAACACTTATTTAAAACATTTAAAAATGAAACGTCTAACAATCATCATACAACCCCTTGGGGGGGGTCCCGGGCCAGATTTAGAAAACTACCAATCTAATCCAACTACTCAGTGTCAGGTCAGAGGAGTGTGTGAGTGCAGTGGATGTTGTTTTGTTGGACATTCTTCCTGGCCCTCTCACTCCAGCCACAACCAGCCTGCCCTCTTGCATTTGGGGGGGATGGGGGTTGCTGAAGAGACCGCCCACATCAGACAGTTGGCTCAGTGGCAAAGGTCACAGCAGGTCAGGTGGAACTCTGCCACATATACGCATGTGGACACACACGCACACAGACACACAGAAACACGCACACCTACCATGCACTGACATTTAGCTTGTCCCACGTTCGGCGGCTGCTGAGCTAAATGACAGCATTCTGAACATTCTGTGTCAGTTTGAGTGTTTTCGTCAGCGCTACAGAAAATAGATTGCTGGGTCTGCTTTACACCGCTTTGTATTATTTCTTTATTCAATAAATGTTCGAGTTCAGTGGTTTGGCAAAGTAATATATAAACAACATGGTTCCCAAGTTGTCGAAGTTAATAAACTTGAGACAAACCCTCACCCCCCCCCCTCCGTTTGTATGGTATGTCTTTCAGTGAGTGTTAAGACACAAGAACAGGATGTACTACTGCAGCTGTATTGTACCTAAACCCTAATCGCAGTGTCTGACCACTTGTCAGATGCAAAACACATGGACCCAACCAATAACATCATTGTAGGGCACAAAAATCAGGGAAAGTGTGTTGGTCAAGTGGGCATGGAGACATTATCTTGCCTCTCTGTTGCCCATAGAGCATATATGGTGGCCAAGAAAACATTTAACAAATGATTTAATATATAATAGATTTTAAGGGTTTAAAATACATCTGGATATGGGCTGAGGCAAGGTACAGTAAACGATTAGAATTAGCCAAAAGTACAGAAAAAATGGGGGTTGAGTAAATCATCTAGATAACGTAGAACCTATTCTAGACCATGTGGTAAGGCCATCACTTGACTAATCTACTTATCCCATGCACTGCACTCAAACCAGTGTATGTTTTACACAGCACTTAAAAACAATATGGATTCATAATAAGTAGAAACAGGAAAATTGCAAAGCACATGTTGTCAACTTGCTATTGAGATTTTGAAAATTGATCTACAACTGTCCGAGGTGAATCATGGAGCGTTTAGGCATCCAACCTTACAAGCATTGGTTTGGCAGCCTACATCATGTATAAGAGGGAGCTGATATGATGTAGCCTACTAATACAAACATGCAAAGAAGTCATGCTTTAGATGTTTCGTTTAGTTTCAACAGCTGATGTAAGCTGACGTTGGATTACCTTACTAATGTAACAAACCTCATTTTTCATTTCACATTAGAGTTGCATCCAAACACAACGCCAAGCGACGTATACATCCTTTTGTTCTCAATAATGTCCCACTAAGCCTCTGTCACACTACTACTGTGAAATAATATCAAATTTAATTTGCAAATATTGCGAGGTGTAATTTCGCTGAGAACTGACCGCAGCTGTTACACATTGCACACGCATTGAACTTGAAATAAGCAGGGAGGGTACCTGGCCTTCATGTGCTTCTCACGTACAGTAAAGTCTCTGAGGTGTGTCAACATGTCCATATCCACCAAGGAATAAAAACTGTCCAGACAGTTTGCTGTTGCATGCTGTCGGGCTCTTTAAAATAAAGCTACAAGCTAACTTGGACCGTGCTCAAGCAATTACCAAGGCAATCGGGGTTTTCATGGCACTGGATATGCACCCTTTTTCAGTTGTTGAAAACAACGGATTCAACGTGTTCAACATTCCAAATTGTTGTTGAATTTGGAATTGGGCCATTTTACTGCTCTCTTTTGCATATGCATAGTTTGCATTTGAAGTAGAAGACAACAGTGGTATGCCAAGGTAAATACAGTTTTCCATTCTATGGCCCCTTTAAGATCTCTGTCTCAGCACTGCAGTGTAGCATTACTCCTCAGAGTGACAGCACAGATGTCCGAGGAGGGGCAGCGTATCTGCCGTAAGCAGAGCTTAGCAGACAGCTAGTTCCTGTAGTGTAGTGGTTATCACGTTCGCCTAACACGCGAAAGGTCCTCGGTTCGAGACCGGGCAGGAACAGCAATTTTATTTACTATAAAATGTTATGAGGCAGATATGATATGTGTGCTTTAAAAGCAATATGAAGCACTGAATATAAAGCTAAGTTGGACATTGGTCTCTCAGTATATGGTTGCAACATACTAATTCATGTAAAGTTGCATGTTCTTGAAACACAAATGTGGAAAATGTATATTTTTGCAATGAAATCCTGATTGATTAGGATTGTTTCCTTTCGTTCCCTTTCCTGAAAGTAATGGACTCAAATGTCAACTTACAGAAAGCTCACGGCACATTGTTGGTGTATTTTACATATGTTTTTGTTATTGTACTGGCGTGTGCACAACACTGCACTCAGATTGAAGTAAAAACAAAAGCAAAGTCTCACTCTAACTAACCCTCGAACTATGCGGCTTGTTTCTGTGTGCCCACAGATGACCGCGGAGGCCGTCTTTCGTCTGGCAAGTGACCCAGTGCTGCCCTTCTTCCCTCTAGACATCGCTGTGGATGTACAATACAAGCTGAGAGGTAACAGCAGTGATATCACCATGGTAACGGACAGAAAGAGACAGGGGACAGCTACGATGGTTATGACGATGGCGGGCTGCTATTTATTGATGTCTTCATCTTCATGTGTGTGACTGTCTCAGCAACCCAGACAGATTACTACAGATAATGGACTGTATTACACATAGAACTGCTGTGTGTGTGTGTGTGTGTGTGTGTGTGTGTTTGCATGCACTCCGTTGCTGTCTCAACCATTTAAACAGTGGCATAACTCTCCGATGCCAGTCTGCCAGAGCAATAATCCCTAATACCTGTCTGCAAACACACACACATACACTAGTTTACACACATATCTATATACAGACAATAATACATACAAAAACCAAGAGAGAAACATTGTTGACGGATATGATCACAGTGTACGCACAAGAATGATTTAATGCGTGCTCATCTGTTTGGCTGTCTGTATCGATCTCTCTTCTCACGCCTCATGACTCCAAAGTGCCGTGACCTTGATTCCTGCATTTGTAAAATTCAAATCAAATGGCCGCCATCTTTCTTACTCTCCACGGCAACCTTGGACCTTCACAGCTGTCTCTATCTCATCTCTCTCTCTCTAAACATTTTCTATCACTTATTTTCTCTCTCCTTTGTCCTCACTCACCCCTGTACCATAATTATAATAACTTAATAATTTTCTATGAAAATGTCGACCACTTTTTTGAGTTGCATAAGTGCTCGGCTAATTTAAAAAAACGGAAAAAAGACGACTTTCTTTTTTGTAGTAAATAACATGGTAGTTCCTGCTCGGTTTCAAATCAAGGACCTTTCCTTGTTAGGCGACCATGATAACCAGTACACTACAAGTGTCTTCTGAGCTCTGCTTACAGCACATCGGCTCGCACTATAAAACCAGAAACAAGAGATTTATTTGATAAAGGAAATGGGGGGTAAAGAACAAAAGTTTTATGACAAATCTGAGAACAATCATATAAAGAAATGGCAACGTAACTTATTAAATGTCATAATACAAATACAAACTTGAGCAACTTTTGTCTTATTTGCCCGCTTTGCCCACTATCTATTTCTGTATCCTATTTTACAGTATCTGACATAATTATCTATTTTATTCTAAGGATTAAAATTCTTAAATTATTCTTAGATTATTTTAGATTCAAATTGACATTGTCCATGAAAATGACACATACTGTAAAGTTGGTCTTATAAAGCCATTACATTCTATTGACAATGTAGTGTTTTCTACTTACATCTCTTTAGTAAACCCGCTAGGGGATACAGTGTATATATTTCTACTGCATGCTGTTCTCGATGGCATTAGTTAGCATGCAGCAGAGCCAGACGTTGTTCTTAGGATCCAAAAGCGGCTCATTCAACTGGAGGATTGGTGTATGCACAGACACTTCCCTTGTATAATAAGATGACCTTTAAAAGAGTATGCACAAGTCTGATTAGTCTCTGAAACTATGATTACAATAAAAAGACACACACACACACACACATGCTGTCTTTCATTCATGTCTACACTGCCTTGAAACTTCAAATGGATGTCTTTACAAAAGAGAAATGTGTGTGTGTGTATCTGTGCGTGTGTGTGCGCTTTAAATGCACTGCACTTACAGTTTGTTTGTGTGTGTGTGTGCTCATGTTTGCAGAGGAATCCAATCGTTCCTACACACCTTGTCAAACACAACGCCCATTCCTTGACCTTTTGCATATTTCATGTTCATATCTAACAAACGCATACACAGTAGGGGCCAGGGAGGACCGGGATATCCACCTGGCCCTATATTTACAGAGATCTATTTTCTTATACAATAATCACTCCTTTCATTCCTGTCATTGTACAGCATGTAGTATCATTTTGAGACTAAACGTCACTCATGTTAAACTGATACACTGCGGGTGGCATGAAACGTACATCAACAAAGACGGGCCTGAATGTTTCTTTTTAAACTTTAAACTCCAACACCATCTCTTGGCTTGCCCTTATGGGGACTTATCTGTAAACAATTACATAATGTTCTGTAATGCATTCACCACATCTCGGCGTGTTAATAAATTGGTCTATTCCACAAATGCAAAAAAAAAAAAATACCACCATTTTCTTCCTAGTCCAGTGTTGAAATAAGACTGGGGGCTCTAGACGACGCAAGGCCGGCGGTACCGCTAACGGAGACGTAATGACATATTTTCCTGCCGGCTGGCGCGCCATGACATTGCTTGCGCCAAAATGGCCGTGGGGGTGCAGTAGAGGGTGTGTCCTTTTAAAATCAGGTGGCGCAGTGCTAGTTTGGTGTCAAATAAAACCAAATGGGCTTTTCCGGGCTTTAGGCGATTTAGTTTTGAATCACAAAACTAAATATATGCACGTGTATCTTGGTGGTTTATTAGAGGTGCCATATTTGCTTGTCACTGTGCACCTCCCAACAAGGACATCAGTTCCTCCCGGGAGAAGCTTTTCTGCCGGTCTGGAATTTAGCTGTCTATTACGAAATTGGCAGTTTGCCGAGGCAGAGATTGTACTGCTCTTAAAGGAAATGAGAGGAGATGATTTGATTGGCCGTAATTGAAGACAGCCCCCACCACTCCTACTGATAATTTATTCATCCTAATCCAACCCCCACAACTGCGCCGCACGTTGTGCCCGATGACTTCCACCACCACATTTCACCACATTAGCAAAAAAGTATTGGCCACATCGACTTGCGCTGTAGAAATGCGCTGTGCTCTTCCGCTTGCGACTTGACCAAGAAACTAGGGCTCCAGGGTTCAAGCCATTTACTGATACTTCTAAGTATATCAGTATAAGTAAGGAAAACACAAAACTCTTAAGTCAAAATAAGTTTAATTTATTCCACCGGTGCTGGAATATCAACTTGTCCTAAAATAATTTGACATAAGCTTCTTGAATTTGAATATCTGAATATAAACATGAAATACTCAGTTTACCATTACATAAGTTTGGGATAAAGTCTTTGTTCATTTTGTCAGAGTAGATGTGTTGTGAACCTATTGAACGTTACTCTGAAAGCCCTGTCAAGCATTTAGTTAGTAATGTATTCTATCAGCCGCTTTCAAGGCAGCCTGTCACTAAATCCAAGCAGTGCATCTTAATGTTTTTAAACACAGCGTGCGCGCCTTGAAGTTGTAGTCAAGCACCCGTTTGTGCTTAGAAAGTCTGTTTGATTCTCTATGATACATCTGTCTAACTGATTCTTTATGGATCTGTGTGTGCGTGCGCGTGTTCAAGCAACAGATGGATATGTATCTCCCAACTCTACCTTCCATTTGTCGTTTCCACCAAGGCAGTCATTCAACCGCAGGTTCACTGCCTCTGTCTAGCATGTAAGCACGGCCCCATTAAGGGCTAGATGGAGCGGTTATGCTTCTCCGTCTGAAACTAATGGTCGGATTATGACCTGCGAGTGGGGAAGTTGGGGTGTGTGTACGTGTGTGTGTGGGGAGGGGGTCCAGAAAAAGAAAGTGAGGGTGCGGTAACGCGAGATGACGGATTAATACACCTGCCTCTATAGCCTGCATCTCTCTCTCTCTCTTTCTCCTTTAGGCTTGCTGTTTTTCCCCCACTCTATACTGGCTCGTTCACCCTGACTCCATTTTACGCTTATTTTCTCTCTCTCTCTGCGGACTATTACATCGTGCCGGTCGACCCAGCTAACCCAGGTGGGAGGGAGATAGATGCCATGGGGCTTATCACAGCTGGTTGAAGTAAAATGAACTGGATAAGGCATGTAAAAATATGAAAACTGCTCAACCAGCGCATTTGAAGGAGAGTGCTTCTCCAGACTTCCGTGTTTGGACTACGGTCTCGCGGGACCATAGTCCAAAGTCACCTAGACTTCAATTACATTGAATTAATAATATAAATAGTGTTTAAATTTCAAGGAATCTTCATATTTGTTTGAGAGGTTCATGCTTTCTATGGGCCGTCAACGGGGAATAGGCTTCTTGCGCTGCAGTACCAGCGTTGGCCACCATACCAGGCAGGAAGCAAGCCTTGCGTGCAGTCCTGGGGGCTTGGTTAGCGGCCCCCTACAGTGAATTGGGGTAGGGGCCCTTTACGCGTAGGTGCCCAGGGGCCCATTGTCTCATAATCCGCCTATGAGTGGAGAAATAGAGAAAGCTGATGGAAGCTTCCAGCTGCATAGAACGCTTCAGTAATGCAGAGGCACCCATCAAACAACCACAGCTAATTGAAATCCCCAAAAAACTTTTGTCTATTTTTTTCACTTTCACTACTCTGCTTTTGCTTTTTTCCATTTTAATAAAAATTCCTTTGGTCTCTTCTGCCATGACAAGAATCTTTATTAAACTACCGATAGCAGTAGCCACACTGCCTTTTAACTATAGTATCAAAGAATAGCAGAAGAAGTCTACTGGGATTGTGTGTGTGTGTATGTGTAAACGAGAGAAATATTATTTGCAATGACATTTACCACATTTCTCTGCAACAAGTTTAAAAAGAAAAGTCTTCCTTAAAATTGTGTTCATTTAGACTTTTTTGTATTGCTGCGACTACATTTTATTGATATGAACTTTCACCATTGTTGTCACATTACATCTGGTACATCTGTATGTTGGCTTAGGCAAACGTTTTTATAGAAATATATTAAGTGGCTACAAAGAGTTTCTAATGTACATGAGCTACATTAGCATACCTAGAGATTTGCTTTTACCATATGCCCCAACACTAAAATTTATTGACTGTGGATATCTGACCCAACTGAAATATCTGTGTTTTTAAACCATGTTTTTCATTTTCAAACTAAGTTTTTCAAGTTAGGTTAGCATGGGCAATTGAATTCTCTGATAGTTTGCTCGCTAAAAAGTTAAACTGCTCACTTAATGGAAAATCCTTCTGAAGCCATCTGTTACAACCATTAGATCTGTCCACACATATACTTAAAGTGCTTGACTAGAGATTGACTTAATATATGCCGCCCCACACACGTGTGTACACCCACACAGACAAATCCACGTCCCAGAGTGTCAGGAAGACGCAATGAATTACGACAATAAAACAATATTGCAGGAACCCCAGCTGGCTGTGGGGTGTGAGACATTTAGGTTTGTGTGAGAGAACAGCTCTCCTCACCTATTTCTGTTCACTCTTCGTTTCTTCTAGGCTGCTTTTCGTGGTTACCACGCTGTTCTCACAGATATACGCAGAGATAAACATGCACAGACGCACATCGATGGGTTGTATACTGACACAAACATGCTCAAAACATGTGTGAACGCACTAAGAAATCCTACTACTCCTGACAGTTTGTAAAGCCTAATGGAATCATTTCCATCATTACTCAGATGTGCAAAGATGAACTAGTACATCTCTCGTTCGCTTTTCTAAAGGGCGTGTGTGTGTTTGCTTAGGTATTTAATATGAGTTTGTGTGTGTAGATGTAATAATTTCCATTTTCTCTTTTACATTAACATTTGTGCCACAAACCACCTGATTTGTGCAATTCTGGACCTGAATCACCCATATCTTTTAATGCTGTTGAGATGAAAGGGTTATTAAATGCAAATGGCTGGTAATTACGTAGCAATGTAAACGAACTGGAAAACATGCCCATCCCTTGTTGATGGCTGTAAGATGACAGCATGTGTGTGTGTTACTTTCTATTTTCCCTGTGTATAAGAGGATTCTGGGACCTTGAGAAGTTTACTCCCTTTACTCCCTATTTCTTTCATTGAGATGGTTCAATGTGGGGGTAAAAAATAAAAAAATTATATATATATATATATTTTAAATGCAGATCTGGATAACATTTCAAGGAAGTGAACAAACTCTAAACTGAATAATTTAATTCCATTTTGGAGATGGATTGCAGCAGTGCTCCAAATAGCACTGCAGGGGTGGAGGACTCTGTGTTCATATGGATTCAGATCTATTGTGCGTTCAGTATCCCATAGAAAAACTGCTCTGTATAAAATAGACGTGCATCACAGCTTCACCTTGGCGCAGGGTTCGGCTTTTCTCTTGTGAAATGAAAAGAGACGCCAAAGATGGAAGCAATTTTAAGATTACACGGCTCTCACCTTAGTGTTGAGAGAAACCAGGAATACACCCCAAAAGAAAGTGTTGCAAAGCAACAATGATTGAGACAGACATAAGAGTGGGAGAGCAGCCAACAGAAGAGGAAATACGGCGGAAACGGAGGGGGTTGATGGCTGGTGAGGAGGAAAAAGGAGTGTGTTGGGGGTTTCTGTGTCAAATAGAGTGAGAAGAGAGAATGGTGGAAGAGAGTGAAGGATGATTGGGTGGAAGTTTAAAGAGGAAAAAGGAATGAGCTCCCTTTTGCATTAATAAATGCTTGGTTCATATAAAGTAAGGCTATTAAAATATATATAAAAATCAGTTTAACAGGCTATTGCGTACAGTACTATAATATACAACATGTCCTATATACTGGACAGTGTTTTTTTATGACACAATTTTGTCAATATACAAAACATACAGTGTATGGGTGCTAACCTATAGCATATAGCAAACATATTCGAATGTTGTATTAAATATGTAACAGGTCATAATCATGTAAGAAAACGTACACAAACATTGTATGTTCATATATAAAGTAAATTGTATAATGTACATCATATTTTTAAAAATTACATATGTCTGCAATGTTATTCTGTAAGTATGTGCAGTTATACTACATTGTATACTGCATTGTTGTTGTTAAACTCGTAATCATTATTATATTTGCTTAGTCATTTAGTTTGTTTTAACAGAGCATGGGCAGCAGTTTTATTGTTAATGGAATCAGTTGGAAATGAGTTCCGTTGAAACAGGAGATCAACCCTAAAACAGTACGGCCATTCAGGGTTTTTTCAGCAGTGGACCTAACCAAAACATTGTGTGTGTGTGTGTGTGTGTGTGTGTCTGTGTAGACATCAGTGTGGTTCCCCCAGTCCTCCTCTCATCAGCCCTGTCTCTGTGGGACAAGGCTTCCTTTTTCCAGTCGGAGACCATGCGGTCGGCAAACGACCCCAAAGAGCGGGAAATGTCCCACGTGCGTATGCTGAACGACGTCCTCCGGGACCTGGAGAAGAGCTTCCTCGTCCCTAGGACACCAGCTGGAGTGTACAGGTGGGGAAACAGCTAGTGTCTATTTCCAGAAGCGTAAGGCTTTGTGTGTTTTTATATAACAGTAGTCATGTTTATGTTAGTAACCATGGTGTATTTCACAAATCAGGTTATAGGCTGCTGCACATTTATTTAAAAAACATTATTTGATGAATAAAAAACACAATTATTCTGTCTGATGGCAGAGCAGCAGGAACTTACTGATTGAGATTCAGGTCATAAATGACCTTTTGCCCCTTTTTCATCAGAGATTAGGAACTTTCTGGAAAGGGACCAGAAAGCATTCATGTTTGCTTTCCCACTGCACCTCAATAAAAACGGTTAAGTACAGAAACACACAAATATGAGGAGGTTTAAAATAGAAGTGATTGTTTTGTGTTTTTCTGTTTTTATCATCTGGTGTGGGTAAAATGGAGGTTAGTCTTCTTGCGACTGTAACAAATAGTTTGTTTTACCAACAAACTCCATCTCGACCAGTACCGGAAAAAGGTTTACTCTGGTTTGAAAAGGGGCTTTTATTTTGACAAACAGCATAAAGTCATTAGGGGACGGTTTTTTAAATGTTAAATTAGTATATTTGCATTTAAAATCAAAGGACATAGTAGTACATAGTATGACATTTTATCCCATAGCTGTCATATCTCCATTGCATTTGATTTTACCAACTGCACATTCCATATCTTTCTGGATTTTTTTCTCTTTTTCACTGGAGAATAAATGAGTTTCCCTTTTCAGTGTTATTCACAGTTTATGGCAGTAATAGACGTGTTAATTGTCCTAGACTGCCATTAGCATCCAAGCTAAAATGAGCTGCTCCATCATGCTCAAAAAGCATTACGGCTTAATGGCACTCATTTATAAAGGAAGTTAGCATTCCTTCACAGGAGGAGGACAATTAGAATGGGGACATCTAATGGCCTTTAAAAATGTTTACCTTTCTTGTATTTCTACCAACACAGGTAAAATTGCTTTTTTTGGCATCTCAAATGTGCTTTTCATAACAGTATAGTGCAGTGCTGATAAGATAAGATAAAAACCCCTTTTTATTTTGCACAAAGAAATGCCTTACATAGCTTCTAAACCTGTGTGACCGTCGGGACATGGTGAGGGGTATTGGCAAGTCAATGCAGCCCAGCTTTTCAACTAGTAAATATTTCAGCTCCAGGATGCAGCTGTCACTGACCCTGAAATGATATTCAGAATATAAGCAGTACAGGTATGGTGGCCCTATTGTGTGTGAATGTGTGTGTGCCGTGTGCAGCTCATTCCACACACCTGCGGGCCATTGTGAACTGTTATTTATGTTTGACCGACGGCAGGGCAAGCTGTCGGATATTATTTTGGTGTTGCGTTTTCAATGCGGCCGCGCTGCCAGTTTGTGTTTTGCAACACTGTAATCTTTAATAAACATTCTGAGCTAGTAACCGCTCTTCATCTCATCGTGTTGTTCTTCTGGCTTGCACCTGTTCTCTCCACGACTCACCATTACAGCATGAGGGTTTTCATCATCTTAATTACATTTAAAATGTGTCCTTCCAATCATGGCTGTGGAACTGTCATCAGCTGTGTAATTGAATGACTGAAGAATTACTAACCACTATGAGTTTAATTTCCCAATCCTATTTTCAATGTAAGAGGTCACAAAAAAACAGCTTATGAGAAAGATAGGTTGAAGAAAGAGGAGCTTGCCTATATATACCAGATTAACTGCTTAAAATAGTGCTTTAATTTTTTTCTTACAAACAATAGTGGTAATCAAGAAACGAACCACAAAAGTTGGCACCACCATACAAGGCATTGATTTTTATACCTGTTTTTTATAAAAGTCCCAAGAGAACTGGCTAAATAAGGAACAGAAGAATAGAGGTAAGGAAGATGGGAAGAGTCGATAGTGAAGTCTAGACTTCTAAAATGGCGAAAGACTAAAAAACGGCAAATTATAAAAGAGAGGCGGCGATAAAAAACATTGAGAGCAAGACAGACATGGGAGAGAGAGAGAGAGAGTGTCGTTAAAGCTCAACACTCAATACTGCACGCACATACACACATTCCTTGTTAATTTATAAATATTAACTTGGTAATAATATTACATATAAAGTTCTACTGGCTCTGGATAAAAACATCTGCTCTGTGAATTGAATTTATGCAAACAAAGCCAATAGTTTTGTCTGTGATTGTAGAGTTTATTTATTTCATTGTATTTAAAGTAACCTCATAGAAAATATTTAATTAATTATAAATATATATACAAAATAATCGTATGTAAATTAGACATCAATATTCTCCTTTATTGGGTTACAAAATGCCACAGTAAATAATAACCTGTTTCCAAACTGTTTCACTGTGTGTTATGAAGCTCTGCAATGGCGTGTCTTTGTTTCTTCTCTCATGGTCTAAACTTCCTCCTTCCCCTCTCTGGTTACCCTATGCTCTGATTGGCTCGTTTACCGGCTTTGGACATTCGCCGGCGGGTTCCGTTTCGACATGTCGCAATTGGCGTTAACGGCCACAAAAGACAGCTGCTGACCTCCACCGATCACCTCCACATAGCAGACGAGTCTCCCTGGTGTACCTACGGAAAAGGCAGACAGACAATAAACACATTGGCACACACGTACACTCTGTATGCCACTGTCAACGGTAGATGGATGCTCCTGGTCCTGCGTGAATGACATCTGGGATTAGCAGCCATAGGTTAAACCCAATTAGTTGTGTTGCAGAGCAGAAGGCAGTCTCCATTAAGACTGGATGTCAGGCCACACCGATCGATAGCAGATGTCCGTATGCACACTCTGGGATGCTTCAGAAAGAGCTCTTTCATAACTGGATATTTGCGGAACAACAGTGGATATGCAGCTTGCCGGTGAAAATATTGCGTGGGCTTTGGGGTCTGATATTGTGGCTCCTGCAGGAACTGTGGGGTTAATTTCTACTTATTGTTTCTTACTATCATCTCTTACCTTTATTGGTTTGTGTCTTGTGGGTGTGTAGTACAGTGTATTCGAAGGGACAACATGTATACAGAAACCAGAGTTGTGTTACTTGGCAAACAAACATTGATGCAACCTTGAGATAATGTCAGAGAGATTCAAGTGGCCACAGAAAGCAGGCTTGTATTATTGACCTGGCTTTATATCTCAGCTGCTCGCGGCCAGGTTGGGGAAGGTTACTGCCAACACAGGCCCGTGTTCGTCTCCAGCCCCTGCGTGACAGCCCCAAAGAAACAATCTGGAAGATTTATTTGTTGTTTGACGCACAGGCCTTCTTCATTTATCAATGACTAGTGTCGGGCCGGCTTATACAACGGCAAAATCTGTTGTCTATTCAATAAATGTACGGCTGAAAATCTGTGAAAAAATGTTGTCTGTTATGCCTCAAGGTGTGGCAGAATAGGCGGTGTGTGCTTCTAAAGACAGGACAGCTTTTCGTACTAAAATGTGTATAAACTTGGTCAAATAAATGCAGGTGTAAGGTTCTCCATTTTTATTTTCAAGCCTCCGTTTTTTTTAATTTTCTGATTGTTTTAATACTTTGTTGGTTTGTTATTTAATCATTTCTTTAATAATTTCAAGTTTTGTTTTAATTTATATTTATATAGTACAGTTCAGGTCTGCACATCGCACTGACTTTGTTCACTCTGGACTGTCTAGTGAAGGTCATTGTTTGCGATCACCCTAGCCCAGAGCCTGTGTCTTAACAGATGAAGAATCACTCCATTTACTCTGTAAAACTCTCCGTTCAGCCACTTAAAAAGAAATCAATGTACTCGAGGCCCAAGAAGAGACACTGCATAGTCTCTACAACTCTGACCTACAAATGACTGCTCCACCATGCCAGAGGCGTGTGTTTTCATGTGTGGTTGGAGAGGGAATGTTTGTTTGTGTGTGTGTATGTGTTCTGTATTTGTGTGACAGTAAGATAAAGAGAAATGGATCAGGTGTGTTTTAGGGGCAATAATTCATTGTGTACCAAGTTTTCTGTGAACTGTTTGTGACATTAAATAATGCAGAGGGAAACCCCCCCCCCCCCCCAAAAAAAAAGTTTCCTGTGTCCTTGTTTCATTGGTTATTGTTTAACCTTAAAACAACAAACAAGTAGTTTGCAGGACATGAAACCTTTCGGTTAATAGCCAGAAATTCTTTTTTTTTGTGTTCATTTTTCTTGTAAAATGTCTTTATCACCAAACTAGCATTTGGTGTTCTTCTCCGTATCAGACCGTATACAGATTTGTTATGAATGGTTGTCTAATGTTAATTGAGCCAACCCCCCCTTTTCTGTTAATATGACTCTCAATGCCTCTCTTCCTCTCTCTTAGGAACCTGTTATACAGCCTTCCAGCGAAGACGCGCCAGTTCTCTATCATCCGGTTCTCACAGGAAGTACACCCACACAGCAGCACGAGCAAAACAGACAAATATGACCCAGACAACCTTGTGATGCACCATAGCTCTGTCAACCAATCTCTGTCTCTTATCCTGAGGGCCGTCCAGTCAGCTGAAAGATTGGTATCCTCTGGCTTGGCCCTGTTCGAGAACAACCCGAGTGACACAAAATGACTGACAACAGTAAACGCCCTAAATCTGCAAAAGGTTACCGAACACCATCAGGAAAATGTAAGAATGTATCCCTGCGACACAACGTATAACCCTTGACCCTTGACAAGTTGTGAAACATGTTTAAATTGAACGCTAAATGCCCAAAAATGGCAACTTAAATCACTTAAATCATACTACTGAGACATAATATTCTTTATTGGACCACAATGGTAACTCTGTTGAGGTTTACTGTATTCCGTAATTGTTCCGTAATCTTATCTAAATATCTAAATATCTTTAACAGGAGTCATTGTATAGGGTACTTTGTTTTTTATTTGGATTTCAACAGTTTGCTTTTATCAAGTGTCTCAGAATTAATTGTTTTGTTTTGTTTTCTGAATTATTTAGTGATGGTGGATCATCAAATAGTTTGGTTTTACTAATGAAAAAACCGTAACGTAAAAACAATGAGCAACCATACACTTACTAATAATACTAACACTTACAGTACAGGCCAAAAGTTTGGACACACCTTCTCATTCAATGTGAATGGGAAGGTGTGTCCATACTTTTGGCCTGTACTGTACGTAATGTATTATATTGTAACAGGAGTTTAACTGGTACTGCAAGCTTTCTTGCTAGTGGTCGTGTTGTTTGGTTTCACCAGATAAATCCTAATATTGCAAAATGTATGCAAAACTGAAGAGATAATGTAAAGCTTATTTAGTAAAACCATCTCCATCTCATTGTCGTCCGCTTATCCGGAATCTGGTCACAGGGGCAGCAGCTCCAGCAGGGGACCCCAAACTTCCCTTTTTAGTAAAACATGATTTGAAATTGAATACATTATCTTAAACCTGCAGGAATATTGCATCTCACTACAGATACAGTAGCAGTAGTGAGTCATTTTAGCTTTGTCCCATTATATCCCTTTAAACCTCTGTCTCTCATTGTGTGTCTTTGATAGGGGCCTGGCCCTCCCAAACAGAGCTATGAGGGGTATAAGACAACATGGGTCCCTGAAATTAGAAAAACTTATATATTTAAGGCAACATGCATACGTTTTTGTAAAATGTTTGTCTTGAGGAATTAATTGCACAATCTAATGTATATGCAGCAATCTAAATATTCCTATTACGGTCAATTTTTTTGCATAACTCGTTCTCAAGAAATAATTTGTCAACTTTATTTACGGGACTGGAATTGGTGCAACAATGCTTTCTGGGAAATTTCCTCTCATGTTTTTGAGCCTGCATTTGGAAATGCTCCGTTAAAAGAGCCACCCAGAGGCCTCAAAGGGCACTACCATTCTTCTTATTACCCAGGGAAATGTATGTCTTGTGAAAGCAATTCTACCCAGATTCTAGTCTTCTGTGGCGTGGGTGACAAGCTGACAGAACAGATAACACTTTAAAAGCACAGTTTGCTTGAGCACACATTGCAGTTAGTTAGACATGAATTTAAAAAAGAAAAAAGAAACAGGCAAAGTGTTTACACAGATGACTTGGTGAGCATTACGCCACACAGCCAGCCCAGTTAGAGGCGTTGACATGCCTTATGCACTGCTAAACAATTGCTCTTCGGGCTTCACTTTGTTTTATATTGTTTTCTGTTCTTCGTGCTTTCTCTGACATCCATTTTTTTCCAATCTTGCGTTCTCTTCATTACGTTTTATTGTCTTTTGCTGTATCTTTATCCTCTATCTATCTTGTGGTCTATCTATTATTTGACAAGTGACAAAAGACCATGTTCTTTCAATTTCTCTGTCTCTTTCTCTTTGTCTGTCCGGTATTCTTTTTCTAATGATCCAATGTTCTCGCTTCCTGGTAAAGGCACAGTGAACTGCACTCTGTGCTTGACTAAAGATTAGGGCCATCTAATGCTGATATACTGGCTATGACAAGCAGAAACTGAAGCAATAAATAGTTTGCAAAGTAAAATTCTCAGGCTGTATCCAAATCCACCATTTTGACTAGCAATTATTCAGTCAGGTTCTGGCAAACAGTAGGCGTGTTGCTAGCAATAGAACTAATAATGAGGAAAAAGTTGCAAGATTTTTTATTTTTTTTTGTACTAAGCATGGTGTTTAATAGAATAGCGTTTGTGTAAGACAGTGTTATTTATGATGAAGAATTAATTTCTTGCCTTATGTCTTTATATGGGTAAAAGGGTAAAATGACGTGTGATGGGGATTATTTAGCCATTTTTTTAGCAAACCATTTTTATATTTGTCAACAATTTGTTTGTTTGTTTCCTTGGCTTTGAATTTCTAACTTCCTTGCCTTTTGTAAGAAAAAGTACTGTACAGTCCTTTGAATGAAACATTACAACTTTTTGTCACTTTGTTGAAATTTCAATCAAAAGTTTGATACGCAAACTTTAGTAATTGTTAATGTGTGGTTTTGAAGCAGACTTGAAAGGCTGGTTTGACTTGTACAGAAAAACTCTTTTCAGGAATCAAAGTTTAAATAAGCTTTAATTCAAGTGCCGTTATTGAATACAATCACTGCTTTAATACAGGAATACAAATCGTATACAAATAATAATGTCCGTTATGATAGCAAACTTTTTTGCACAATTTGATTCTATACGATTCAATAAGACCCAGACACAAATGCGTTATGCCTGCTATTGTTAAACCCTTGCCTCACTATTAAAGGCTATATTTGTATATTTAGTTGTAATCATTTATTGGACTGACCATTTCTGGATTTGAATATAAACAAAAAAACGAATTTGCTTTTGACACAATACAGTATGGTTTGGTTTTTATTCATTTTTGCCATGGGAAAAGAGGGTAATAACATTGTTAGTCTTACCACTTAAAGTGATAATCCATAAGAATTTTAGCAATAAGAATGATTCAAAAGTAGCCTAATTCAGGTGTAGCCTTAAAAGATCTCCATGATTTCACAAGAAGCACAATTTGTCTGCTTTACAAACTAGTCTGGAAACTCTCCATTCAAAACTGTTCAGGATAGAGATCAAATTATAAGTTTTGATTGGACCTCCTTGAACCAATCAGAACAAGACTCACGTGTGGATGATTTTCCAAACACGGGCACTTGATTGCTCTCAGAACCAACTGAACTTCCCACCTGGACGCTGATTGGCTGGTGATTCACTGACTGTTTCTCGACTGGAATGGAGTTACCAGACTGATGCAATGTAGAGTAAATCATGAAGGAAGAGTAACTAGTGACTGTCTTATGATCATATACTTGTGGCTTATCACTTTAAAGACCAGCTGCAATACTGTATATTTTACAATGTCATTGTTACTTACTGTACAAGATAATGCTTTTCTGCTTGGACTACATGTAGCACTGACACTGGGATTGAATGCATGAAATTGCAATTTTTTTGTTTATAGCATGACATGTTTTTCAGATTTATAATGAAAACAAAACTCTTCATATACGATGCATTACACTGTATGTTATGCAAGTAGATTTCTTTCAATGCATGTCAGCTTACTACCGTTGCTATCAAACTTATTTTAGAAATAAATATGTCCAAATATAATATGTAACCAACAAATTATTTTACTTTTCTCCGGGTTAACCTATTTTGATACACAATCCCAAATCATATTGGATCATATCAAATTAATGATTTGAAACCCCCTCTCTTGGGTAACCTAATGTGAACATGATGACATACTTGTAAATAATAACATGATTATATGATCAAAACAAACATGATATGACTCAATGGGGGTCTCAGCCTACAGGTTAAAAGGAGCTTTTCAAGCGTATTCAATTGTACAGTATTTATTTGAACAACTACTGTAAAAGAATAGCACAATATGTTGCATGTTTTTTATATGTAGATTTTGATAATGCTGAAAGACTTAAAATGGTTGGACTTTGCACTAAAGCTTTTGTGATTATTACTGTTTTCCTGTCTTTATTTTTTAAAATAAATTTTAACTGTTCTCAGAATTTAATTTGTCCAATTTATTTGTCAAGATCTATAGTTCTTCCTCTGAGGTTTTGTATACTCTTCTCAGGGCTACTTTTACAAACAAAGACAAGAAATGTTCAACTGTACAAAGAGACATATTGACTAAATTGTATTTATTTATACAGGATTTAAAATGACATTTATGTTTATGTGGTCATGTGAAGTGCACATTACTGATGTGATTGCACTAGAGACTTGCACCGCCAAGCAAAATCAGAAGGAAAAACTAAAATAATTAGTAGTAATTCTGAATGGCTATTAAAAGTTGGTCTAACGTTTTTTCTACTTTGGGGCCCCACCTAAGAAACCAGACTATAAAATAGGTTCTTGTGTTTTATGTGTTCCACCAAAATGGGATGAGTTAATTTGTTTAGAATCAATTTTATTAGGAACAAAAATAATCTTTCTCCTCTTTGCCTGGTCAGTTTTGGCCCCTGATGTGCTAACAAAATGTTCACAAGTCTGCAAATTTTCACATATCTAAGGTCTAAGATAAATAAATACGTTGGTTCTCCTTCAGTGCTCCTCCACAAAGGTTAAAGGAGGACATGAGTTTCTAAGTGTAACCAAGTGTACCAATAATAATTAACAGTCCATATCATATTTCACATTTTCATTCTTACCTTTAGCGATTATTTTAAATAGAACTCTTGCTGAAAGTCAAAATTGTATTTATATTTTAGATTGTTTTCTTGTGGTTTTGCCAGGCCTATGTGAGCTTCCTTTAACAATTGTTTCAAATTTAGGCCTACTTGTTAAGGCATACTATATATCAACAGTGTAGGCTATTATGTCATGTACACCAAGCACACTTCAGCATTCTCCTGATTATGGCTTGGTTGGGTCTACAGCTAGAAGTTATGCCAGCTACAAGTTACTTCCATAGGTAGTCAGGGCCAGACGTGACTTCGCGACGACAAAAAGAAACATCCCCTTAAAATAAAAGCAGAAAGGTGGAAAGATTTGTTTATATTGGCTCGCTTCTGACATCTAGCGGTTAGACAAAATCATATTATACGTTGAAGACCAGTAGTTTTTTTAATGGAATTATTTTAGTCCTTTACCAGTGTCTCAGGCTTGTTCAGGCTTGGGACCTTAATGACATTTTTCAACTGCTTCTCCTCCCATTTCTTGTTTCACTACATGGAGAGGTAACGTGAAAATAAATTGTGCATGTATTATAATTATGGGACTTTCATAGGTTGATAATTTCCAGCAAATTGCGTTTATGAATTTGTGTCGGTTATTAACAAAAATAACAGTCACTGCGAAGGTGGTATTTTAATTATTATTCAATAGCCTACATCATCACAGCCTTAAGACATTAATGGTATCAGATGATAGTTTCTTTATCGGGGTTTCAGCCCTCTCTAACAGGTAGGCCTGCATGGAGAATCCAGCAGATAAAATGTTTTGTTTTTTTATGAATTCCCTCCCTATCTTGTGCTCAGTCTGTTTCCATCCTATCAGATGGCTTTGGCCTGGTCTTTCTTATATTTGCATTTTAATGCCTTTAGCGACTGCTTGATAAGCTCCCTCGTTCTAGGGTATCTCTGACGCGGATAAGCGCAGCATCCGACGGACCGTGCCGACGCGCGTTCACGTGTCGCCGTACCGGTAGAGAGGGAATGGTAGCAAATGAGAATGATGGCGACCGCTGCAGAGCTCATCATGAACCAAACAAACCCATGCCCCATCCCCGGCAACAGTCTCGCCACGCTGTCTGTCAAAATTACGCGGAAAAACCAGGATAGACCCTGGAAATTGAGGTTTATTTACCTGCAGTGCTGTGAGTAGATCTACACACACAGCGTTTAAACCCACCGCTGCTGTTTGCGTAGTTTCCAGTTACAGATGCGTTTTCTCGTCACACTGGGCTAGTCATAGCATGAATACACACACGATCACCCTCTTTCTTGATAATCCATGCATTTTGACGCGGTTTTGTCCAAGCTGGTGATGTGACGCACCAGAATAAAGCGACGCTAAACGTCAGTCAACCGCCTGTCAGTGATGTAGGCTAACTGGTAGCCCATTTGTCACAATATAGTGTCTCACTTAAGAAATGAAAAGTGAATCGATTGCTGGTGCTAAATTTGTATTTTCCAAAGTATAGCCATAGTACCAAGCTTTACCAGGACAGTCGCAGTGTCACCTGTGTGAGTAGCCTATCCATACTAGCTACGTAGTTAACAGTAGCCTTTATATTTTCGTTCATATAACCTACACCGACTCCGAGCGTAGGCTATTTAAAGCAATTTTATCCAATATTGAATATTGTCCAATTCCCTACTAAGAGGGAAATATGCATGCCGAATCCAAGGTTTCACCATGCACACCTTTTTGTAAAAGGTGAATGCCTTTTCCAGTAATTTCTACAGACTTATTCACTTTTGGTAGATTTCCGTTGCCATTGGTTTGAGTCAGCCTCAATTACAATTAGTTGTGGTTTCCGCTAGACATGTAACATTGCCATTTAGGCTAAAGCAGTGGTTCTTAACCTGGGTTCGATAGAACCCCAGGGGTTCGGTGAGTCAGTCTTAGGGGTTCGGCGGAGT
>JAODLI010009063.1:0-26559 GCA_027575585.1 Percopsis omiscomaycus | reverse complement strand
CTCCTGCTTCTCTCTCTCTCTCTCTCTCTCTCTCTCTCTCTCTCTCTCTCTCTCTTCTCACTTTGCAGTTTCATAACTGGCAGCTACGACAGGACCTGCATAATATGGGACACAGCATCAGGCACAGCTCTGCACACATTACAGGGTCACAGGAATGTGGTCTATGCCATTGCGTTCAACAATCCCTACGGGTAACTAACAAGTTGTCACGGGTAACATTTTTTAAATGTGCATGAGAGCCACTGTATTTCTCTTCTCCTGATACAGATTTGCACTGTTAAATTATTTAAATGCTTTGTTCAATTCTAAAATCTACACTGCTTGCTGTATTTCCTCTCCCTGAAACCCAGAGACAAGATTGCCACTGGCTCTTTCGATAAAACTTGCAAACTGTGGAGCGCGGAGACTGGCAAATGTTTTCACACATATCGGGGACACGCTGCAGAAATTGTATGTGTGACATTCTGTTACATGATTTGTTTATTTATTTATTTCCAGTAAAATGATTCCAAAATATGCAGGTTAAGTTACACTTTTCTTTTGGAGAAACAATTTGGTCCCATTGGGGCTAATGCCAATTTAGCTTGTAAATCACATGACAGTGTGAATTAGGAAATTATTTGAAATATTAGTCTTGCGACCATATCTTTTTTTTAGGTCACACCGATGGTGGGATGAAGATAATAATTAAGCCCCTGGCAGGCCCTGGTTGGACCTTCAGGGGACAAGAGGTTACAATGTTCTTACAGGGTTTTTGTGATTTTGGTGTAGGTGTGTCTGGCATTCAATCCCCAAAGTACCCTGCTGGCCACTGGCAGTATTGACACCACTGCCAAGCTGTGGGATGTGGAAACTGGGGTGGAAGTGGCCACTCTAACAGTGAGTTCGTTTTTCTGAAGCAGCAATTTGCCATTTTAAAGTTATTTTTTCGAAAAACTCCTAGACACCCAGGTTATAAAAACGTATCATAACTGCAAATGGAAAGGCTTTCATGAATAGACGAGGCTGTCCATTTCCCACAATCAGACATAAATAGCACTGCAAATGGCATTTAATAATAAGGTTAGAGATTGCTGATTTAACTTTAGGACATTCTTTCCGTACCATCCATCTATTCTGGCTATCAGTCCCTCCGCTGCTCTCATTAATGACTTATCGAGTCAATTATTCACTCTGTTCTGACTGTAATTATTCATTCATAGGGTGCTTAGAGTCTTAGTTTATATCCAGCTCTTTTACAGCTCACTTAAACCCCCTTCTTGAACAGAATGGAGCTTTAATCCCTAAGGCACGTGGATGCACTGTGAAACTTTATGAAAATCGCATCCATCACTTTTCACATACTACTCCCAATAAAGAAAGTGGGCTGCAAAATCATTTAGAAGAATGTCCATTTAAATATGCACATAATTATATTCTTGTTGAGCCTTTCTAAGGTTCATACTAATTCTGTTTTATCTCTGTCTCTTTATGTCTCCCTTCTTATTCTCTCTCTGTTGTTTTCATCCAGGGTCACACTGCGGAGGTCATTGCGTTGTCTTTTAACACTGCGGGTGACCAACTTGTCACTGGTTCTTTTGACCATACTGTTTCTATTTGGGACATTCCTTCTGGGAGGTCAGACAACAGTAGAAACTGAAAAAAAATAACACAAATTATAGTGATAGTTAATTAAAGGTATACTCATCTATTGTGTTAGCATCCACAGAACCCCAAATTTCCACACCAGCTCACTGTTTATGTTTGAAACACAACTGTGCATGAAAGTGTATGTGGCTGTAGAGCGAGGGGTAGAGATGACTCTCAGCCATAGGGGGAGGAGTAGTGAGGAGTGCAAGCTACTCAGCTCTGAAAGTGCACTTGGGTGCTGTCAAAGTTTCAAAAACAGCGTTTTTGCAATGCTGGTTTCAACCACAAGAGGGACTCTGGAAATACATCTAGGCATGTCCCTTTATGTATATCAATACCAGTCAAAAGTTTGGACCCACTTTCCCATTCAAGTGAATATAAAGAGGTTGTTTCTAAATCATTTCATGTCTCACCGGGGTCCCGAGTCCTAACCACTTTGGGAACCACTGTTGTATAGCACGTTTCTGAAACAGACTCGCATAATTGCTGCCTTTCATGTCTTTTCTCAGGCGTGTTCACACACTGATTGGCCACACAAGTGAGATCAGCAATGTTCAGTTTAACTGGGACTGCGCTCTCATTGTCACAGGCTCCATGGACAAAACCTGCAAGGTAAGCAAGGAAAAGTCTTATGTCTAATAAATGCTAAAGCTAATGAATATCACAATGCAATATTAAAGGTACACTCCACGACAACGTTATTGTGCCCCCTAGAACGCTGAATTATTATTGGATAAATTCACCCATTCACGCTCTTTTGAACAGGGCCTATTTTATTGAGGGACTTTAAAAGTGTGGCGGTATGACTACAGTATGATCGTCATTGTGGGCGGGGCACTTCATAACACTTTGCGATTGCGCAGATTTGAGCCGGAGGGAACGGTGGTTAGAAGTCCAAATGTTCACATTCGCACACCGACATTTTTACTCGCATATGTGAGTGAAATGGTCCTGCATTAGTAAATGTAAATGAATTATTGGTACCTCAGTGAATTTGGTGGAATAACTCTTGACCTATATAGGCTCATCTTTTTCACATTCACTCCCTGAATTATCTCTATATGATGCGTACTATCCCCACCTCTCCTAAGCTCTACTCATTTAAATTTGCTAAATTAAATCCTCAAATCCCAATTCTTTAATTATGGCAAGATGAGTCATGCTTACAAGCCGTAATTATTCACATCACAGAATTTCTCTTGGGGACTCGGGTAAAATAGAGCCATTAAAAAAAATAAAAATTAACAGGTACATGCAAGCATATTTTTAGGGGTGTGTGGACTTGTGTGTGTGTGTGTGATTAAACAAGTTGATTTATATGTCTTTGCTTGTTTAAAGCTATGGGAGGCAGCTACTGGCAGGTGCGTGGTTACCCTAACAGGCCATCTGGAAGAGGTTTTGGATGTGTGTTTTGACTTGACTGGTCAGCTCATCGCTACTGCCTCTGCTGATGGTGAGAGACCCGCCATTACCTGCTAACCAAACCCTACATGACTAAAATGTCACAACCCCAAAGTTTTGTTTCTTAGTCACATCAACTCTTTTGGTTGACCGATCAATGTCTTGACAACCAACAACTGCATAGGTCAGTCTCTGTCCAGGATATTACAGTGGGGGAAAATAAACTGGCGCACGGGAAGTGATGCAATTTATGTATCTGGAAGATAATTTATTCAGAAGTTATGCTTACGCATTAAAGAATGTGACAGCTTTTAAAAGTTAATTTGCGTCCTGTTGCCAGAGAATTGACCAAGTTATCATATGCAGCTTTAAGACTTATCCTGTTCTTGTCCATTCAGGCACAGCCCAGGTGTACAGTGCAACAACACACCAGTGTCTTGTGAAGTTTGAAGGCCACAGGGAAGAAATATCTAAGGTGAGTCACTAGGCCCGAAAATGTGAAAATGTGATGCGCAGGTTTGCCAGAGATTAAGGGCCCTAGTTTCCCGGTCAAGGTTACCACCGGCCATGCGCCGTCCAGAATCTAGAGCCCTAAATGTGACGGTGGTTGGCAGTCCAGAGAATTTAAGGGATACTTTACCCAACAACGATAATTACTATCAGGAGGAGGACATTTTTCATCACTGTATCAGCTTGTAAAATTGTGAAATGTGTCACCCACCCCTCCCTAAAACCATGAATGCACTGGGAAGTGGCAATTGGTGTGTGTGTTCTGTGTTTGTGTATCACTGAATCCCCCAAGAATTCTTCTTCTGGCCATTTCATTAAATAGGAATGTGTCTCAACATGCCTTGCTAATGAAGTCTAATCTGGAGCTCAGTACAGTATGTATGTATGCATGAGGAATTAGTAATTAGCAATTTCTTGCCCATGTTTAATTGGCTAATTTCACATTGTAGGTTTAAGAAGCTGATTGACTGCTCTGTGGAGTAAATAACAATTTTCAACAAACATTCTAAAACACTAAGGTGTACCTTAAACGCCACTTAATGACAGCTACTCTGTCCAAATCACACTGATTGTTTTTGTTTTCTGTTCTATGATACATACTGTAAAAATCAATCCCCCAATACATGAAAACCAAAATCCATTCTGAGAAATTTATTGAAAGCAGAAGGCTGGTAAGGCATACTTGTAGCTTTTTATCTTGCATGGTATTCTGTCAAACGTGTTTCACTACAGTCCTCATGAGACACAAGAAGTACCATTTCTAACGCCTGCTTTTGCTGCTATCGGAGGCTTATGGCGTGACCTTGTCTCATCAGCGTTTGAACTGTGAGCACCTTATGTTACACTGAGGCCATCGCATGTAATTACAGAACACCCTAGAGACTCGCCTAGTGGCTCTGTGGGACCTTGACTATAGATGTGTGTGTTTGTGTTTGACCTTTCAGTGACCTTGTACTTTAATGGGAGTGAGTTTGTCTATCCACCAAAGCTTTCTTCTGTGTGTGTGGTGTTAAGCAAGTGGTTCGGAAACTGTGGGTCGGGACCCCCAAGAGGTCACAAGATGCTTTAAGGTGGTCATGACATGATTTCAAGATTTTAAAAGGTAGCCTACTCTTTCCCCAAACCCCATATTTTCTGCTGTTGTAAACCCAACTGTGCACAAAAAGGTTTGGGCAGCTACAGGGGGTGGGGTAGAGAATGGTGTTAGACTATCATAACTGTAGGGGGAGGAGTAGAGATGAGTGTGAGCCACTCAGCACGCAGGTATGGGAGGGGCTGGCACTACAAAATGTTTTTAGAACATTCGTTTCAACCACAAGGTAAATTCCAGACACAAATCAATTAGTGTCCCTTTAAGTTTGTTAAGTTACAATAAATGTTAGTGTGCAGTGTGCCTTTAAATAACAATTTAAATTACAATATTTGTGTATTTTTTAAAGCATAGTTTATAGGCCTACTATATATTCGTACGCAATTAGGTCATGCTATTATAATAAGTGGTTAATTCGCAAGCAATGGACCACTGTCTTTAGGGGTCACAGGTGAAAAAGTTTTAGAACCACTGGGTTAAGTGTAGCCTTTGTGTGTGCACCCTTGCTTGTGTATGTATGAGTCCACTAGGGCTGCTGTGTGTGAGGAACCGAGGTGCATAGTGACACACATCCCAGGCAGACGGTAATAAATAGGCTGAATGGAGGGTGATTCTGCAGGATTATGACACTAATCTCTCACTAACAGGACGCCTCTCCTCTGCCCAGCCCCGGCACTTAACCACACTCTTCTCTGTTTTCCTTTTATCAGTCTCTCTCTATTTCTGCACCTGCCTTTCCTCAGTCACTGTGTTGTCTCGTTCAATATTGTCCTGTAACCCTTTAATTAATTTCTAGCTGGGACTCGGATATAACTAAGTAGATTTGAGCCTCTAATTATTATTTCCCCGCTCTGTCTTATTCCAGGGATTATAACAAAAGAAATGTAGTATAAATATAAACGCTGACGCAGCTTTATACCAGTGGTTGCCAAAGTGGGGATAGGGACACCCCGATGGGTCACAAAATCCTTTTTGTGCACTACTTGCTCACGTTGTAGCACCCCAAATGTCTTCCACAGCTCTTTTTAAAATACAAACTGGAGAGCCGAAACAACAGTGCTGGTGGGAACGAGTGCGAACACACCTTTCCACACAGTTGTGTTTCCAAATATGCTGGGAAGGATAGTCTAGTAGTTTAGGTGTCTGGGACTCCCAGCCGGAAGGTCGTTCAAGCCCCAGAGTTGGCATACCTGTAAGCATCCATGTAATAGAAGCATGTAATTGTAAGTCGCTTTGGATAAAAGCGTCTCCTAAATATGACCTAATTGTAAATTGTAAAAATGTTTTTCTTATTTTGATGAGCGATTTAGTCTTAATTTTCTTCTTTTTTGCATGCGCACATCATAGTACACTAGAGTTGTGTATCATAATGAACCATGTGCTTCTGCTGCCACGAACAAGGAAGCGAATTACGGCTCATCACAACTAGAAAATACGATGTGATGCAAGGCGTGTACCTTTTCATATTATTATAATATTTGTAGTACTATTTAGTTTAGTTTGAATAAATGTGTGTGTGTGTGTGTGTGTGTGTGTGTGTGTGTGTGTGTGTGTTTGTATATATTATGTTGTTATTGTGCAGACTACATTTGTATAGAAAAAATAAATATAAGCAGTTTATTGTTGGGGATCCAGTCTTCTTACTGTCCAATTTCTCCATTACCCATTACTTCTTTCAGAGTTATTTTTTCCTATTTCCTTTTTCTTCCTATTTTCTGTTTTCTCACCTATGATTTCTACACCTGTCTGCGCTTCCTCCTGCTCATCTTCTTCTCCCGGTGCTCTGTCTTTGTCAACTTCTCCCACAGTCATTTCCATTTCCTGCCTGGCGTTTGCTCATCGCAACGCTATTTGGAGGTCTAATAAAAACACACTTTACTTTTATGCCTGCCTAGAGCCAGCAGCATTCAATCACTGTTTCCTAAGCCTTAGCATGTGGATAAAAAGGCTGTTTGAAGCAGGACGGAGCCAGGCTTCAATCCAGTCAGTTAAAATAAATTCCTTTACACTTCATGTGTACTATTCAAAGTGGGATGGCCTCTCTTAAAGGGCCACTAAGGGATATTGGGCCACTCTTTGAAACTGTGGGAATCAATACAATCAAAGTGCGATGACCTCTGTGAAATACAGTATGTATAAACAGTGACATGTTGAAAGTATGATAAGCTAACCCCACTATTCTCCTTTTGTTGTCGTTTGTACCTCATCTGAAATGGTCACCAAATACTTTTTCATTCTCACTCTCGCTTCTCTTTTTATCCTCCATTTATCACACTCCCACATACACACAAACCCCCCCTTTCCCGCTCTGTCTTTTCCTAGTAGATTTGCTTTAGTCCCCAGGGCAGCAGAGTTCTAACTGCCAGCTCGGATAAGACAGCCCGTCTGTGGGACGTTCAGTCTGGAGTCTGTTTGCAAGTCCTGGAGGGGCACACAGGGGAGATCTTCTCCTGTGCCTTCAACTACGAGGGCGACACCATCATAACAGGTATGCAGCATCCACACACACACGCATGCACATGCAAACCGCATGTGACAAGCACGCGTCATTAAAGCCTAGCTTCGAGCTCCACCCGTCACAAAGGCTTACTTGCAAAATATGGACTGAAAAAAACGTGCAGATGCGCTGGCTTCACACAGCCTTCTGTGTAACCACCTGTTTACCTTTTCCCACTGCAGGCAGTAAGGATAACACGTGTCGGATCTGGAACGGAACTGCCCCCACGACCCACAGGTGTGTGAGGACAAACAGGTCGTAGGGAGGTGGATGAATCATTCACAATAAAGGTCCACTAAGTGATGTTTTAGACCCCAAAAAAAAGTTGAATTAGAGATATGAATTAGGAAAATTAATATTTGATCTTAAATCATTAAATTAAACCATGTAGACTTACATACAGAATTAGCTCTTTTGTTTCACATAGTGCAGGTCCCCCTTCCAAGGAGGTTGCAGTGTTAATGTTGACAGAGCTGCATCTACACCAGCAGGTGTCAGTAAACATACACTGTTTTCGAGGCGGAAACTGCTTATTACCGTTAAATCTAATCGGTCATTGATCACTATCACTACAATCAGTTATAACTGATAACTGATTGATAGTGCCTGATCTGTAACTATTATTTAGTATTACACTGTTTCAGATTGGTCCAAGGATTCAGTATATAGACCTAAACCTTATTTGAGCCGTGTAGAAACATGCCAGAATGTGTTATAAGTACAGTATGTTTTTGTTCAGCAACTATGACTCTACTCTAAAGAGGATTTGAAACTAAAATATATCACAGGTCTTTGAAAAAAAAAAAATGAAAAGCTAAATTGGTTTGGAAGCTTTTAGACGTCATGACCAGAGTTGAGAACAACAGTGACAATGACAATGAATTGATTCCGAGACCTTTTATGCAGTAAACGGTGCGAGGCACAGGTTTTACCCTAATGCCATTTTAAGCCAATGCATGTTGGCTTAGAGCACTATTCATGTGGGCTACTGCCGTGTGTAGACCACATTTCTTTGGTTTCTGTGTCCATTCTTTAGTTTCTCAGTTGTAAGTTGTCACTGGACAGAAGCTAAATTAATCCTACTGACTCTCTGAAATACTTCAGAATAGTCAAAATAGTTACATTTATTCAACTGTATGTTTGACAGGGCATTTTATAACTACGGAAGACTCTTTTTCACATCACACACATTTATTGGGTGTCAAAAGATAAATACATTCAGTTCTACAGTGACAGAGTTGACAGATTTTTGTGCTTTTTCCAATGGTGATAAAACACTAGAGGACCACATTTAGAGAAGGATACAGACAAATTTCACATACAAAGTCAACATTACAAACCTCACCCTACCTCTGTCTCCCTGCCATAGTTAAAACTAAAGAGAGCAGTCCACCAACCCCAATGTTCTAAATCTATAGTATATACAGCTATTCAAAATAAACATTTCTCAAATTACAGGAACAACAAGATCATTTACTTACTCGGAACAGAATTGCAAGGTCACAAGATAGGCGTCAGTCAACATAAACAACAGCTATATGGAAATTTAGTTTACTTAAAGCAAATATGAAACCTCGTAAGGCTGGTAGGGAAAAAAATAGTTTAAAGATGGGTTTTACATTTAGTCTTTTTTATCTTTGCATTTCCCTACAAAAGGTTTGGACATTTCATTTTTGTTTTGCCTTTCTACAGTACCTTGTTCCTCCTTTCATGTGGAATAAATACACAAGAACACTGTGAATCAGTATATATTACATGAGAAGCAGTTAAAACCTGCTGACTAAAATCATTTGAAGGCTAATTCTCTTCCCGCTAAGAAAAGCCTAATTTGCCAACCCAACTAACCTACCCCTTGTTACAAGAGCGTGCGTCTAGAAATGAAACATGCTCGTCTTAAAGGGAAAAAACAGCTTCCATGTTGGGTGAAAAGGTGGAGTGTGTTCTAATGGGGTGGGGGTGGTGGTTGTGCTTCATTCTGCACAATGGATGCAGGCTTAGTCAGTTATGTTGGCAACACAGTAGGGAATGTTATTTTGAGTATAATGTGTTTGTGAGTGTGTCTGTACTAAGCAGGTCAGTCCGACCTAAAGGGTCTCCAGTAGCCAGTCAAACAGGCTTGATAGAGTTTTGCCGCCCTCTTCCTCCTTCTCGTAGAGCTGACAGAATTGAACCACAGCACAGAACAGATCAGCGACCCTCCACACCTTCTGTGACACCAGATGGGCCACTCTTTGAAACTGTGGGAATGAATACATACACATAAAATCAACACAGGTCAGGCAACAACTCATATGTTAATGGGACACTATTTTCTTTTAAAAATGAACAGCTAACAAAACGTTTATAGGATGCCCTGTCCACAAACTGTGTCAAATGAGGTTAAACCCACATTTTGACATATTGACCTATAAAATGTACATAATGAGAGGCATTTAAAACCAAGTGGCAAGACAAAAATATATACAGAACAACATTTAATTTAATTTGAATCATGAACTGTGAGATATAAGGTTAGAAGCAGATTAAATCATGTTAAAAATAAATCAACCTTTTTAATTTCCTTTAGTATTTTGGCAGCACATCCTTGTCATGCTAGTGAAGACTTTCTGTGCAACGGTGGCGCAATCAAAAATAAAATACATTTAAAATAAACTTGACATTTACACAACATTTTATAAAGTTCAATTCGTCCTGATTATTTAGCTTTTCATTTGTATTTGTATGTATGTATACCTGACGTAGAATGGAATGCCCCTGCTTAGATTGTTGCGAGTTTGAGTTCTGTCTGAGCTTATTTAAAGGCACTCCACATTGCAATTGTGGTTGACACCAGCGTAATAAAAACCTTTGTTTTGGTTTGAAGGTCACAGAGTCCACACTGAATGGCTTGCATTCCTCTCTACTTCACCCCCTCTATAGAGCTACTAGGCTCGAACAACTCTACCCCTCCCCCTACTGTCACACGTGATTGAGTGCATAGTTGCATTTGAAAATATAAACATAGAGCTGGGGAAAAAATATGGGGTTCTGGGTATGCAATAACACAAATGAGTTTACCTTTCTTGTCTTCTAAAATAGGGTGCCCAATGCATGCATAAAAGTGATTGGTGGTAAGGGCCTGTGATAGTGACCTGTGCAGTGACTGTACTTGTACACAAATGCTACAGAAGTAACAGATCAGATCTGGCTTAGACGAGCTTTCTTCAGGAAAGGTTTATGTATTTTATTCACCTTTTCAGCCCGGGCCTCTTTAGATCTCCTGAAGTAAAGGACAGGTAGTCCGAGCTCGGAGGCAGCGATCCACTGCAACGCCACCCTCAGCTCAAAATCCACATTTTCTGTGTCCAGGTCACAGTTTAGAACCAACAGCTCTCTGTTACTGCTGCCCGCTGTCTTTATCAAGCTGCTGTCTACACAATGGAGGAAGACAGACCATGTTAGAGGGAACAAAATCTGTGTAATAAGACCCCTCTTTGACATCCAACTTATGCTTTCGTAGATTTCTGGGAAGACATACTAGTTATGTCTTCTGAAAAGTAGTGTCTAAAATTCTTACTTTGCATATGCATGAAGTCAGAGAAAACATGAATTATCTGGAATTATCTTTTTCCGGTCTTATGACTGAAAATCTCCACATAAGCACCCACTGTTGTGTTAGGTGAATCATTTTAGATCAAAAGGCCAGGTCCAGCTAGAGCTTAAATAATGTTATTTATTTAGCATGGACTAATGCTAGCAGTTTTGAAGGACTATGTACGCTGACAGCACACGTAACCTGTATCACCATGGAGCCAAGGGTATGCAAAACATGCGTATTTGTGCTGAATTAATGAGCACATGGATAAAAAAGAAAAACTCCTGTACTACTTACCAGGGACATTCTCCTTGCTGCATGTGAGGTGGGATCTTTCTGTTTCTTTGCTGCAAGAAAAGAAACAACACAATTTCAAAGGCGTCTTGCATCTCTCAAAATAAATCGTCTAAAAATGACAACTAAAAGACAAAGATGCTGCACACCGTAGACATCTTGTTATTTTTGTTTTGACAGGATTTAGCTTGCTTGAGAAGGTATAAGACAGAGTGATAGATATTGTAGATAAACACATAGACAGGCAGAGACAGTCAGATATGTATTGATTCCATTGTAAGAATCTGTTAGCAAGCTATGTGGCCTGTAATCATTGATGATACATAATGTGCGGTGTTCCTCAAACATTTTGACCAGTGTCGCCAAAAATTATTCATTGCCTCTAACCCCACCTGCATACAGATATGGGTATGTGTGCTTAAGGGGGTCGCAAGCAATGGGTAATTAATATAACAGCATACACTAGACCTGAAGAACTATTAAGTTAACCAAACTGAAAAAAATGTATGCCTTTTATTTGATGTGAATTTTATTAAAGATAAAACAAATATGAAAAGAAATTATAAATAGAAATAACATTTCCAAATAATTTCACCACACCCTAAAAGAAACCTGAATGGTCCTGACCTACTGTATAGTTTCTGACCCACTGTCATAATATGAAGTATGGTATACAGTGGGACACTGACCTAACCACCGTACTCTGGGTGTGCACATCAGAAAACACTTCCAGCTCCACCAGGCCCAGGCTGGAAGCACTGCTGGTTCCGTTCCTGTAAAGCGACAACACACAGGAGAGCGTGGGTGACATAAAGTTTCAAGATCGCTGGCTCGTGAAGAGAGCAATAACTTGGCTCAGCGATGCGGGCCGTGTTATTAGCCGTTGGTTACCGTACAAATAGCAGCTGCAGCTGAGTCGGACATTGCTGTTAGGAGACCGGTGATTTTGCGGTTAGAGGCAAGCCTGTCCGCAGATGAGGATGAGGAGAATTGAGTGGACACTGAGGCGAAGTGGGTGGTCGTGTTCTTGTGTCACAGCATGAAGGCAGCCAGCTGGATGAGGTGCAGGCAGAGTAAGCTAGGCGCAGCAGGTATTTTAGTGGTGCAGATGCCTGCTTTTGCTGATTATTAAGCAATAAGCGATAAGCAATCTGGTGTCGCTGCCAAGTCGAAACTCTCCTGTGGCCACCTCTCGTAATCTACAGACTATACACGTGTATATTGTTGTATTGGTTTGAAACACGCTACTCCTCTCACTTGCAGTTCTCACTATCAGGTCCTATGCATGAATTCACTTCATATAGAAATACCCAAAATGAGAGGATACTTTTAATGAAGCTTCATAATTATATAGGTCATTTAGCAAATACTTATATCCAAAGTGGCTTAGATTGACTACAATTAAAAGCATTAAGGAGCAGGTAGGGGTTAGGCTTCTTGCTCAAGGATACCAATTGATGATACCAGATCAAATAAACCAGGAGTTATTCTTGCTTCAGTATATTTACCCTCTGTGGGATTTTTGGAATAAAATCAATGTGAGAGGCTAGCAAGAATGGGACTTTTGAGAAGCAAAAACAGGTGAAGCAAATGTTCTAGGCTGGAGCCCTTCTAGTTTTAGTGGTTGGCCGTGCAGGCTGGGCCTCAACCTCGTTTTCAAATTGGGCTGGTGACTCATCGTGGAGATTTGCAGAATTTCAATGGTGTTTATCATTAGATGAATATGCTTATGTTTGTTATGTTTGTATATGAATGTTTTATGGATTTTATTACTACCTTCCTATTAATATCTTTTTTAACGTGACGACGTGGTGCAAGCTATGAACAACATCATAATTTTGACGGTCAAGGGTCAAAAAGAACCACTGCTCTCTTCCAGCTTTGTGGAGGGACTGGGAGGGCTCTCCCATACAGCACCTCAGCAGGCCATGACACAGCAGCAGCAGGGATTAAATAGGCACTGGCACAAGACAGCACAGTAGCGATGGGCCAATGAGAGCAGAGTGTGGGTGGGAACAGCAATGCTTGGAGCAGCATGATTGGACGATGATTACTGACCCCTCGCTCAGCTGGATAAAACTACTGGTCTCCTCATGGGGGTCGTCTTCTGGGGTTATTTGGGACCAGCTTTCCATGCTCTCCTCACTGCTAGCACTCATAGAACGCTTGTTCCTCTTGTCTACAGCAGCCGGCCTGTCCCTCTCACTGCTGGGGAGAGCAAACCAACAACAAGGTGGAACTGACCATCGACTGACGAGTCGGATGGGTGCTGTTGTCGTGCTGTTGTCACCGTGCTGCAGCATTGTGGGTTGCTCTAGCTCAAAAACTTTATTTTCTTAAACTTAAAACTTATTTTCTGTTCCTGAAAATTGTAAGCTACTCAAATATGTTTTATTGTCGCTTTTCTTTTGTTTCAATTAGGGAATACGGGTTTTTATTCTTTTCAATAATTGTAACAGGTTTGTTTCATCGATCTGTTGCGTACTGAACATTGTGAAAGTATAATTTCTGTATGTTTTTATTTGAATAGCTATGAGAATGTAAAGAGAGTTTTTCAGTTGAGAATTGTCACTTGGAAAAGAAATGTATAGGAGAGCAGATGTTGTGTAAAATGGCTACAGAAAATTAGAACGTGATTTAAATAAAAATCCAGTGTCTTGGAGTAATTTTGGTTTTAAGAATCTAGAATGCAACATTGCCATGCCCTTTAAATAATCTTGGAGGGTACTAGGTTTCAAAAATTTAAGCTGGGATTTTCTTTAAATAGCATGGCTCCACTTTAGATAACGAACATGGGAAATGAGATGGGAAAGACAAAGCCCCTTTTTGAGAACTGAAAAGTTGTGATTGTTGTTGCACTTGAAAATGCCATTCTACATAGGGACAATGATGTGTTTACCCTGAAACTGATTCCATTAAGTCATAATCAGATGACTGATGGCTGCCATCTTCAAGAATTCCACAGGGAAATCAGGTTTCATTGACTTAGCAAGTCAATGGGTTGCACTCTTACACGAGGGATAGGTAGATGCACTCCACTCGTTCACTGATTAAATCTATTGTTGACTGAACAGTAGCATGCCTTTTGACTCCTTAAACCCGGGTATTGTTAATCCCTTTCCGCTTTTGACTGTTGAATATGCCTTGCCTTGTATAACCTTCAGGTAGTGTATAATATTCATATTGGCTAAAGATAAGTAAATACTGGCACAAAAAGCAAAAAAGAAATGATTCTACATTTTGCATCGTCTGTATCTTCCTGTATTCCTTTGTATAGAAAGCATTTTCTCTTACATATGGTATCAGCAGCCTCATACACCTTCAGATGGCAATATATTGCGCTCCAGGCTTCATTACCCCCAAAATGTCCAGTTCTGACGTGATTCTACATCTCAGTACCTCTGAAAGCCTGCTTACCACCTTACTTGATATGCAATATGCAATTGCTAAAACGTCTTTTGGGAATCTCTGAATGTGAGAGCTTAGGGTTAGGTTAGGGTGTTGTGAAATATGGGCTTGTGTATCCCTTCTATAGGCACCGTTAAGGGCTAATCAAATGAACTTGGCATATCTTATACTTAAGATTGCTTGAAAGGATACACCTATCTGATTAATTAACTGAATTTCTGTAAACAGTTCAGGCTGGACCAAAGCTTAAAATCAATTTCCCTGTTATACTCTCATTCATATAAAACAACCTGTATTCTACTTGTCAGTCAGGATTTGTAGATAATCCTGATGCACCTTGCATGCAGATGTAGTCTTTGTAGTTCACCTGTATGGAATGGGGTCTCTGTGTGATAGCAGAATTAACTGATCAAGATAAGTTCTGCTACCAGAGTGGATGAAAGATAAAGCCACTAAAAGCTTTCAACACACTGTGCATCACCCTTTCAATACCACTTACAGCCAGGCCAAGGGTCTGCCAAACAACACACACTGCTTAAATAGATTAGTTTCCCCCTCTGAATGGACCCCCGGAGTGCCTGCCGCTCTGTGTTCAAACACTGAAAACAACTTTGGTATGCATGAAGAGGGTTTTCGTGAGGGTAAGGTACTATTTGACAAGATGATTTTGCTTTTATAGCTAAATGTGAGTGATCATTGAATAAAATAGTAATTATTTAAAGCAGCGGTTCTCAATATCGGTTTTTTGCTTCATAAAGAAACATTTTGGGAAGAAAACTAGACTTGAAGATTATAACAAAGACTTTATACATGAAATCATTTCATAGCCCCTCAAAAAATTCTTACGACCATCCTGGGTTTCCAACCCCCATGTTGAGAACCATTACTGACTGTGAACTCATTTTAGTCTATGGGGGAACTAAACTGAAAAATAAATAATAAAGTGGTGAGCTTACTTGCTACTCCCGGCTGCTGCCTTTTCCATTTGCTTGGCCACTGGCACATCTTGAGGACACACCCCTGTTGTCTCTGTGTCCTGGACATGAATTTCCTCCTTTTGATCCCCCTCAATGTGAATCAATGGCACATCTCTAGGCCCCCTTGGGCGGGGTGCAGGGTTGTTATTACCCCCAGTCCCGGTTCCAGTTGCACCCTGCTCCTGGCTAGCCTTGCTCCGGCTACAGCTTGGACGTGACTGTTTGAACCCCCTCCTTCTTTCTCCAACAGGCATCTGTGACCGTGACTGCCACCCAAACGTATTCCCAGCGCCATCCAGCTGTCCCCCCAGTGCAGACTTCCCAGTTTCTACAATGTCAGCTGCCAGGCGGTTGGCGAATTGCTGGACATGAGGCTGAGAGTCCCCCGCTGCTTCTAAGTCGATGCTATCCTCTGGATCCGCTATGATTTTGTTTTTCCTCATCAACGACTCAATGGAGCTAGACCAAGTCTCGTGAATGAGCATATCAGTGATCTGGTCAGTCTTACCCAGTTGATAAAGACATGAGTCTGACTTGCAGAGGCCTGTGGCTGACACAGAGTTGCTGGGGTAGATGTTCAGCGTGTCCCCATGCACGTTTCGAGGAAATCCATCAAAGGAGTTGGCTTTAATTGGTGAACTGACAGTGAGTCTTGAGTCAGAAGAACGGCGGTCTGGGACTGACGACTGACGAATACAGAAGGGAGCTCTGGGAGAAGGGGGCAGCAGGCTGTTGCTCCACTCTTTGGTTTTAGCAATGCCGTATTCTCTGTTCTCTTTATCCATGTCTTTTAACATGAACCTGTAGAACTCCTCTGTAATACTTTCTGTACTCGACTGCTTGGACAGACAGGAGGAGTTCCTTATATTAAGGTGTCCGTTTTTCTTGGTGGCAGCCTGCTGCACAGCTGCTGCTAGGATGCTGCTGGCATTCTTCCCTGCATAGTAGTCCAGAAGGAGGTCGAACCCCCTACCCTCTGTCTCCATTTGGTTTACCATGAACCGCGAGAACTCATCTGTGATGCTCTCACAGCTCGACTGCTTGGAAATGGAACTTCCGCGGCTCAGGTTCTGACCAAGATGGCTGCCAGGACCCAGGGTGTTGGGTGTGCCCGTGGGGTCAGGGTCTTCCTCTGGAATGCTCTCATAACTGGACGCTTTTCCTCGGCTCCATCGCTCACATTGCAGCCTGCTGCGTGTCTGACCTGGTTTACTGGTGTCCACCACATTGAGTTCAGGGCAGTTCATTATCCTTGCTGTGACCTCAGAGGCAAAAAGGGCAAAGGGGTCCTGGGATTCATCAGGGATAACTGTCTCATCCACCACACGATTCACTAGATGCTCCATTAGCTCTGGCTGTTCCTCTGTTTTCCTCTTGATCTCACTGAGACGTGGTGCCCTGTGTTTCTTAGAAGCAGTGCCGCTATTCTGTCCCTCTTTCCTTCTAAGTGCTGTGCGGCAAGCAGGCAGCAGGTAGGCTTCAGGCCCATCACCAGATGCCCCTTTTAGAGCACAGAACCAGGGCTGCTTCCCTGTAGAGTTGTCAAGGCAGATTGCAGCCAATTCTGTGGCCATGGACACCACTGTAGTGGCTAGATCATCAGCAAAGCAAGTAACAGGTGTTCTGAACTCTGAGTCTTTTTTCAGAGAAAGCAAAGAGTTGCAGGAGTTTAGGGAGGATTGAGGGGTCAAGGAGGATTGTCTGCTGTCACTTCCTGTCCCCAATCGTCCCCTCTTTTCTGGGCTGATGACTGATATATCACTAAGTGGTTCTCTGATTGGTCCTTTGAACTGTTGGAACTGCTGGTTGTCAAAACTGTTCTTAGCAGAAAAGGAGGGGGATTTAGTTTTGTGTAGCTGCTGCTGATGCTCTTTGCTTGGTTCTGAGGAGGGAGAGCCAGGGGTATCACACTCCTTGTCCTCCAGAATGTATTTTTCCTCCCTGAGCCCAGGAACTGTAGACAGCTTATCGGTGCAGTAGTGCACGTCACTCTGGTACTCACTATTACTGGGCAAGCTGTAGCCAACTAAGCGCTGTAATTGACTTAATGGTTCCCTGCCCTCTTTGGAGGCAGAATCTGCTCTTGTGCAAACATCACCCTCTTGTGTGTCGAATGGCCCATGATGACATCTTGAAATGTCACTGATTTTCTTCTGCATCAGACAAAGGATGTCAAAGAGCAAATTATTTACACTTTCCTGCAGAAAGGCCTGAAAGTTAGGGGAATCTTTCCCTGGACCTTCCAGCTCCTTTTTCTTTTTGGCTTTAACTAGTGCATGCTTAAAGAGACTTTCCACCACCTCATTGATGAAGTCATCTACTTCTATTTCATCCGGGTAGGATTTTCTAGTAATGCCATCTACTATCTTATTATGGGTGAGCTCCAGGAAGTGTGCCACACTCTTGTACCCCTGTGGCTGAGCCAGCACCTCGGATGCTTCCCTGTGCAGGACTTCAGCGATGTTGGCACGAAAAACCTCAATGCTGGTTCCCTCTGCCACGCTGCAGTGAAGAGTAAAGGCAGCAGAGGCCTCTGCTGCAGACATCAGCCCCTGGGAGGGCTTGTAAACCTCGAGGGATTCGGCATCTGAGTCAGCACCTTCCCCAGATTCCTCAGTTAGGTCCACCACCGCTACAGACCCAGCTACCTTAGCCATACCACACATGGCAGAAGAAAATGAGTAGTCTGTTCCCTCCTCTGAGTCTTGCAGTTCCTCCTCTGTGTCCACCTCTGAAGCAGACTCCATAGTTATCTGTTCTGTCAGTTGTGGGATGGTAATGGTGCCAATGACACTAGCAGCGCAAGCCAAGGCCACCTCCACAGGCTTTGATGAGTGTCCTCCAGTATGATGAAGGTTGGGTAGTTGTGTTTCCTGCTCTGACATCTGCCTCGCTTCACCACAGGCATCTTCTACCGGCATTTGAGACGCCTGGGTTTCTAACCACTCCGTGGCCCCTTCTGAGCTGTCTGGACTTTGAACTATGACAATCTTGGGAAGTTCAAAAGAACAGGTACGCTGCTGGGAAGGCTGCTTTGACGATTTGGACGATTGACAGGAGAGGGACACACTCACAGCGGCCTCAGGTACGAAAGAGCTCTCGTCCTGAGACAGCCGGATGAAGGCATCCTGCAGGACTGACTCAGCAAGGTTGGTGGCGTAGTGGCCAGCTGACTCCTTGGTGTGGGGGCTGGCTTTTGGAGGCTTGTCCTTTTTGACAGGGGTGCAGGTGGTCATCTCAAAGTCATCGCTTTCCTTATTGACCAGTTGTCCCCTCTGACATGACAGACTGATGCAGTGCTTCTGTGCAACCTCTACTAAGCTCTCTGCTATGTCACTCATCTCTGGCTCTGTGGAGAGAGAGAGAGAGAGAGAGAGAGAGAGAGAGAGAGAGAGAGAGAGAGAGAGAGAGAGAGAGAGAGAGAGAGAGAGAATCAGAAATGTTATAGAACAGATCCATCAATCTTCTAATGCATCACAGCCAGAACATTATCCTGTTTTTCCGCTACAGTAGCTAGCAGAGCTGGCTTACTGTTGTGATGTCCCAGTGAACACAATTTTGTTGAAGTATTTTCATCTTGCCTCCCACAGACATCCTTTATCAAAATAATAAATACTTCTATCCTGTGTTACATGCTTACAGTATTTACATACATAATATGCAAATGTCCTTTCGGCACTTCTCTACATTTTGGGAAAAAAAGGTGATGAAATAATAATGGTAATAATCGTAATTCGTTGAAATATAACGGACCATTCACACAGAGACACACTGCTGCTAGGTAGAGTTAATTTGAACTTCTTTCATTAATTCTAATGGCAGAATACGAGTGCTCAAAGAGCACTGTGATGTGACAGGCATTTCTTGGACGCAGAATACAATGTTGGAAAAGGCTGCAAATAGCTAAACCTTTTAGGTTTCACAGCACATCTCAGCTGTCAAACCACAACAAGCAACCCATGACTTCAACCAAAGCTTATATTAGCAGTCTTTGAGCATGAAGAGCACTACACTGGGTCATGAAAATAATACTACAGTTTAAATGAAAATATTATCTACCAAATAAAAAAGGGGGACAATTCTGCTTTTTATGTATTTTGATCATGTAACTGTAATAAACTATGATGCAGGCCGACTGATAAAGTTGGATATTAACTAGTAAAGTAACTTTGTAAACCGTGTCAGAAAATCATAGTTTACAGTACCATGCTGAGTGAAGCTATGGTAAACTATGGAATACTCAATAAAGAAAATTGTCAAACTACAGTGGTTCAATACAGTATATCTAATTATATATATACACAAGACAGAGAAGACAGACAAGCAACACTACCAGACTGACACACTAACAGACACACTGTAACAGAGAGACAAAACTATCAGACACGCTAACAGACACACTGTGATAGAGAAAATAACTATATAACAGAAACACGACAGACAAAAAAGAACTGTCCAATCTGAACAGCCATTCAGTGGTACTGGTAATCTGGGTAGAATAAAAGCCACTCTACCTGTCTTGAAAAAACGTATGTGGTGATATTGTGGATTCACTTGTCACTAGAGATGTCATGTCATGTTGTGTTTGTCAAACACAAAACAAATCTTTTATAGGAATCAAATGATTACAATTAGCAGATGCTTTTTTTCAAAGCAATTACAGGCTGCTATTACATGGAGCAGATAGGGGTTAGGCATCTTGCTCAAGGATGCTTACAAGTCTGGGGCTCAAACCCACGACCTTCTGGCTTGGAGTCCAACGCCTAGACCATCCTGCCAAATGTTTGTTCAACGCCATGCAATGATTCATTATTTAATATATCTCTCACTTGTTAATGTTTGACTGCTATGGCTTTCCTCGTTTTCAAAGGACTGGTTCTGTTTCTAACATGAGCAAATATCCTTTTGGAGGTGGGCTGCGGACATATTTAGGGCCATGTTATTGATTGGGAGAAGTGATCAATTCACTTGAGTCAATCCGAATGCAACAACCGAATGCTTTTTCAAATCTGAACGTCGAGGAAGAATGCATCATTCAATGAATGGGTGACTCTTTCATTCAACGAGAATGGGACATCTCGGTCATGAGTGACTCGTGATGGTTTGGAAAACCGGAAATGTCACTGAACATTTAGGTAATCTAAACTCATTTGAATCTATAAAATAATTGTAACTTTAAATTTTTCTTTGTAGTAATTTTTACACCACCTACCATTTCTGAAAGCGTCATCCTCACTGTCATCTCCGAGCTGCTCGGAAGCGGTCAGGAAGTCTTCTTCTATGGAAGAAATAGAGCGGTTGGTGTCGTCCTCCATTCGCTGCCCCATGGCCTGGCCCTGTTGGGGATGTCGTTCTCTCCCCCAGCGAAGGCCAACCAGAAACCTGTTGATCTCAACGATCATGTTGTCAGGTTGGGGAGGGCGTCTCCCTAAAGACTGGACCATGCACACGTCTGTCCCTCGCTGCTGGCCCTGATAGGAAGATATTGATTCATATATTTTAAAAAAAAAAGAGTTACAGTGCTTCACAGCAGAACAACTCATAAAAAAACGTAATAAATAAATTTGAATGAAAAAAACACATATATACAGTATACTGTATATACTGTATAGTACTATGTATATGGTTTGCATGTGTATGTGTGCATATACATTTTGAAAAAAATTTACCAATTGAAGGCAAAACACTGCTTAAATATCATACCTGTATACACTAGATATGGAAAGTCCCTGCTCACAATACTAGATTGTAGATACTTTTACACACTATACCTTTGAGTGAAACCCTAAAAATATTGAAAAGGGCCTCAATACATTACCGTAGACTCACCTGAGTGGGGGAATGAAGGTAAGTTTGGCAAGCGTCTAGGGATTCTAGGCCACCCAGTAATAAGATTTCATTCTCTTTAGGATGGTGAACACTCAGCGATTGAACCAACTTTGGCAAGTCTGGAGACACTAAGGCCAGCTTCTGTAGGAGAAGTACAGTACATGAGAAAAACAATATATCTCTGGCCTGGACTTCCAACTGCAGAAATACAGATCAATAACAGCCAAAACCCTGCTTTTGTGAAGTGTCATATCATGCGATATGATTGCCATGCGCCCACAAACGCCTCTGCTAGTAGCACAAATCTGCACATTAACTAAACAAATCAAGCCTGTAATTGTGGCTAATTATCCTGAATCCATGGCAACTGAAGCGATATTTGTAGCATTGATGCAAAACTAAGCAAGAGAGAGAGCTTACGGGGGACACAAGTGTGATAGAAGAGAAAAAGAGAAACGTTCACACCTTGATGATCCTGTCATCATTACAATCAATTTTTTGCTGCTCCAGATGCACAAAACAGATCTGAAAAAGATAGACAGAAAGACAAATAGAAAGAGCAGCAGAGTATTAGAGTAATAAGGTCAAGTGAAATTCTGGTCAGCATGGATTTAATCCAAACAAAACAATGCCTTTTAATTCAAACATAAGTGCTTAAAACAGCTGTCCGCCATGTCACTAGCAACCTTTGGATTAATTATCGTTTTGTGTTTCTATCACCGGTTCTAACTCTTAAATAAATTATACATTTAAAAACAAATAATTTTTTATTCGTATAATGTTTATCTAGTTTTATTATATTTAATAAAACTTGCATACATGTGTTCATGGTTGTTTTCTTTATGTTCTTTATGTTATAATAACGGGGGTCTCAAAAGGTTTGAAAACCACTGCCTTTCACTATTCATAACTGACTTTCATTTTTTTGGCTCATTTAATGTCAATAATATCTCTTTATCAAGACCCCATGAGAGGCCAATAACCAGCCTTAAAATGGCCGTTGTTAATCATGCCAGGTTATTTTAATGGCACCACGTCACTCCGATTACAGCTTTGTTATCTTTCTCTTTGATATGAAACGCTGGCATGACAGATGCTGTTGGCAGCCTACAGCTTCCCTGTACCCAACCCACCTGGTGTTATATCTATCATTACTGCCTTTGAACCATGTGAAGTATTCTTAATTTATCTTGCAAGACTTGCTAGACAATTTAACAGCCTTGGCACATGTAAGGTATCATAAATCAACACATTTTTCATATTATTGAGAGTATATATACTTGACTTTATTTATTCTGAGCATTCCTGCTCCACATATTTATATGTAAGTATTCAAACATGTCTGTTAAAATTGCCTGGTGTGTGTAACTTCAGCAATCAGGCCTTTGTTAGGTACAATATTGTTCATATGTGGCTAGCTATTCACAGCACAACATTATTAAATAGGGCTGTTTTTTTCTCTCCCTGCTTTACACAGAGACTCAGCTGAATCTGAATACCAATGAATGCGCTCCTTTTGTTGCGATTATCTGAAGCTATAGCTATTTAGTCACTGACAAGTGACAACTGAGAACATTTCATACGTTATTTATATCAGCCGTGGTTCAGTGGCATAACAAGGCAACACCGGGCCTCAATGCAGAATGGGTAGTCAAAGTGTTAAGTGGGAAGTGTACATTGGCGGGTCCAGTTAATCGCTCCTGGGCCCCTGACTGACTATAGCGTCGCGGTATGGTGAGTGCAGGTGCAAGGCACAGGAGAGGCTGCAGCTTATGAGCCGGGCTTGACTTTTATTAAACCGATACAGGGTCTAACATGCCTTCTGGCAACACAAACACAAGTACTGTACATACGACCCTCACAGTTCAACAATGTGAGCAATGGACAGTTGAGCTTAAATAGTCTTGTCAATCACGCCCCAGGTGCCCAGATGACCCAATGCCGCACAGGTGTGCGGCTGGGGTGCGCAAATTGGGATCGTGGCCGGGGAGGAGGGAGGTGCCATCGCAGGGCATGCCCCCGGACATTACACTGACGCAGGCCCCAATGCGATCGCATTATTTGAATGTTAAAACACCATACACACTCAACCTGGGATTCCTATAAAGTACTTATCAGAAGACAATTGTCAATATAATTTTGTCACTTGTCACTGTTTTAACAAAAAAATAAACAAAAGCAGCTTTAATCAAACATATTGTCTGCTTAGCCTGGGAAAAAAATTATTGGTAAAATGTATTCTCTTAAACAGAGACATAACTTATGAGGTATCAGGTCTTTTATTTTTGCTAAATCTCAAGCTTTAATAAATGCAGATCAGTGCAATTTAAAGTTGCACTCCTTAATTTGTGCACAGAATTTCCCACAAATTTTTTTTTTGGCATGCCCCTTCCACAACTGAGGGATTGCACTCTTCTCTAATCCTCGCCCTACAGAACCCATAGGTTCACAGCCTTCTCTACCCCTCCCTATACAGCCACCACACTTTCTTTCACAGTTGTGTTTCACAATTTAGAGCTCTAACATAATATCTATAACATAATATATAGGTACTGAACAAGAACATTTTCAGTTTGTGTGTATGTATTACATTACAAAAGCCTTGCTTGGGGCCTCTGTTCCAGTATTTTGATGTGTGTGTTGGTTGCCGTAGCTGAGGTTTGACCTTGACAAGGTGAAACAATTTATACTCCATCATGTGGCACTAGCCAAGAGGCATCTAAAGTTCATCTAAATCTAGACAGCAGGGACGTCTCATCATAGTCTCACCTGTCTCTGTCCACATCTGAGACCTGGGAGACCTGTTCATGTTCTGATGGAACAATTCAGTTTATCTCGTGGTGTGCGTGCACACGCACACTCTCGCTTACTGACAGACTAAAAATAACGGGTGTGAGGGAGATACAGAAAGAAACAGTGTAGTTTGACCTGAAGCTTAACTCCCCCACTAACATGAAAGCTTAGTTACACTCATCAACTAAATGTAGTCAGAGATAAGCGCAGGACACAGAAAAGGGAGCAGGGACCCCCTTCCCGCTCCCTTTTACTGACTTAATGTTGTTTATAGTTCACTGTATATGGGTTATATGGGTATAAAAAAACGAATAAATGCACAACATTTGATATCTCAAACTGTACAATATTAAAACATCAGGCAGTAAAATTGGCTTCATGTAGACAAAAGACAAACATAACTACATGTCGTTCTGCATCATTTCATTCTTAGTTGTACATAAATAGTTTCAGCTGTAAAATCGTTTTGTTACTTAAAATAGCTTTGTCCAAAAATGGGAACCGTGTGATAAAAGCAACCATCTGGGTTATAAATGTTGACAGCAGGGTACATTATTTTCAGATATTATTGGTTTGCATGGAGAGTCTGGAGGGGTATCTCGCTTGACCAGGTGCTCAACCAATGGACAAAATCAACAGCTGTGCTTAACATCAAGCCAGCCAGCCAACGGAAATGTCACGGTGACCCGCATCATCTGCAAGGACCAGTGAGGAGTGATATCACCAGCATGAGAACACCTGGGGCCTATTCCATAAAGTGCGCTAGGAAAAGCGTGGATTAAAGTGCAAAACCTGACTTGAAGGAACCTAAAAAATCAGTCGGGGCTAAAGCGGTTCCATAACGGTCAATTCAAAGTTCACACAATCAGACTTGAGACCGGTTCAAGTAGTGAGGATAATTGCATATGCATGCTATTCTTAAGCAGCCCTAGAGGTCGAACATGGATCACATCGATACACCGTGGCAAAAAGCAATAGTAAAGAGAGCGTGGTGTTCACGGCCACCGAGCGTACGAACGTATAATAACCCAAAAAGTTAATACAGCTGCCATAAACAAAACAAGAGAGAAAGCCTGGCAATAAATTGATCGATTGAATGCATCAAATATAACCTAATTAAACCTTGGGCACAATACATTAAAAGTAAAACGGTAAGAACAGAAAACCTGTAACCTGTGCCCACCACCATATTGAAAATAATAACCAAGAAGGCTTACTTCGCAGTTAGAATCCTATTTAAACAAGAAATCTACATTTAAATGATTCAAACTTTAACTATATAACAACAATGTGTTTCCAAAGTATTGTGATGAGCAATGTGTAGGAAGGACAAGTGAGCGCAACTAGTGCTGATGACGTCACACAAGGACGGAATAAAATCTACGTCGTTCACAGAGGGTGTAAAGGGTAATGGTGTACTGGTGTCCTTAATTGCAACACAAATCACACACTGAACACAAAAAACTCTGGGAAATGGGAGGGGCTTAGTGCAATCGCTATTATTCCACAAACCCTTTTATGGAGTTGAGTTGCCCAACTAATATCTCTGCCTGCCCACCCTGTCAGAGGGCTTTAGAGCCGGCCCTGAACGGCAACAACTTGAGTGGGGAGAAAAGAACATGTCAGCAGGTGAAAACTAAATTAAATAAATACAAAAGTATTGTAATAAATAAAATGTATTGTTCACAATGGTAAGTATGCACACAGTCTATTGGGACTGTGAGCGCTTTATTGCGGCATGTGCTATTTGCATGTAGGTAAGCAAAGGGGGCTGACCTACTAAGTACTTTGTCTTTGAAATCCCCTCCGTAGCCTACTATGACAGCAGCTCAATACTACATTTCTGGTCAATATAATTGTACTGTTAACTATTTATGTAGCTATTATCATTCTATTGGAGTAATTTAGATTGAGACATATTTAGAAACTACTATTTCGAAGAGGGGGCATCCTACATCATGGCAAAATACTTGTGTTATAGAGTAAATAACAGGGTAAGTAGCCTAACTGTGAAGTCTAGTCTAGGTGCAAGAAAAATATTATTAAGAGGGTATGATTGTAGATGTATGTGGTAATTACATAATTGAAACATTTTACAAATAAGGAAAGTAGAAATCATACTGATTGATTATGTACACATTTTACGCACATAGCTGAACTAACAGGCTAATTATGAAATGGACTCATCTGCATCTGTGTACGGAAGGGAATATGCAGCAGAGTTGTCTTTCCCCATTTCCTACTTCCTCGGGTCATCAGCCTTAACTTTGGGACATTGTTTTCACACAATGGGTCCTCGGGCATATACCCGAGGACTCACCTGAGGATGCTTTCGACCACTGCTAACAACTGGTTTCTTTATGGCACATGCTGTACGGTCATATTTCACTGGGACAATTGAAAACTGTTCCATCAAAATCACTTGCTATCCAGTGGTGGCTCCAGAAAATATTTATTGAGGGGGCAATGAGGGGTCCTGATCATTTCAAGGGGGGTCTCATGAAAACCATCAAAAAATACAAGGGACACGGCAAATAACTGCATATTACTGCTACTA
>JAODLI010009053.1:0-26567 GCA_027575585.1 Percopsis omiscomaycus | reverse complement strand
GGTGCGTGTGGCCGTGCGCGTCTCAGAGGCTGTGTGTACATCCGTGAACGCTCATTTGAAACGGGAAAAAAAAAAAAACAGACCCGCAGAGTCCAGCCTACAACAATGAAGTGCGCGACTGCCGCATCAGCACTCTCTATAGACGTTCGCGTATGGATGATTGTGAATGCGGGACACATTGGAAATCCTACACGCCGGCCTCGGCTCTCAATACAGTGTGTTGACGCTGCGATAAAGTCCTTATCCTCCTTGCTCAGCTATCGGCGGAACAACGCGCCGAAAAGGCGGCGCACTCAGCCTTGCTAGGCCCTCTCTCCCCGCCGGCGGACAGAGAGGACACCCGGGCCAGTCGATAATGAGCTTTAAACATCTGAGTGGCGGCAGCTGGACAAGGAACAACATTGCTTTGGACATGCTGCCAAGCCGAGACAAAAAGGAGAGAGAGAGAGAGAGGGGGGGAGGGAGGGAGGGAGAGCGGGAGAGATGGGAGAGAGAGAGGGGGAGAGAGAGAGGCAGCGATTGAGATACAAAGGAGAGGAGAGGCCCTTTCTTGTGAGTCTGCATGCGGATGATATCAGTTAGTTGGTCGCGTGTGTGTGTGTGTGTGTGTGTGTGTGCGTGTGTGACATTCAAACAGCAGGCAGATGACAGACAAGACGAGCTGGCATTGTGACAGTGGCAGAGTTACAAAGGGAGAAGAAACCTCGGACAGGTTGCCAAATAACTCTAGCTGCTTATTAGCTTTGTGTTTTGTTAAGGTTGTTCAGGTGTGAATTTATGTGGTTAAGTAGCCTATGGGTTTGTGTGTGTGTGTGTGTGTGTGTGTGTGCGCCGATGGACTGTAGTACGGTATGGGCTCATTCACGCCTGTATGTGCATTCATGTGCACATACATTACGTGTGCTAGCTTTTGTGCAAATGTGCGTGCACAACCTGGACCGGATGAAAGCCGTACGTGTGTGGCTGGAAAATCAGTATGTGTGTGTGCGTGTGTGTGTGTGTGTGTGAGGAGTTGGAGGGAAATGGGCCCCTGATGCACACCGGGCCCCACGGCGCCGAGCTAGCAGGAAGGCCAGCTGGCAGCTCACGTTGCTAGCCGGCCCAGTTGGGTGTGTTCTGTAGCCCTGAGCCACCGTTTCAAGTTCCCTTGCAACCCGGCTTACATCTGGACGTTATCGGTCTGACAAGCGTGTTGCCTATTTATTGTCGAGCTACAGGATACAGTCGGGTCCAAAAGTCCATTACTACGTTTGTTTTAATCTTTCATCAAAAACAAGTGAAATAAAATAAATATTTAGTTTGAACATAATTAGGTATTAGCAGATGCATTTATACAAAGGTATGGGATAGATCAGATTGGCATGGGATCGAACCCAAGACAATTCAGCTGGGAATGTCTACCCTATCTGCGAAGTATAATTTATCTTTTACATACAGTGTAGTGTTATATTTAAAATGTGCATGTTAGGTTTGAACTCCATTGACCAAAGCACCACTGGCATTAGGACTGGAGTTGTAACAAAATGTCTCGACTTGTGTTCAGATACTGCATATCACCGGAGTAAAGACTTGATGAATGATAAAACAAACAGTTCTTGGTAATAGACTCAGACTTTTGGACCCCAAAAGTCATTTAACTCAATTCTAGAGTGCTAGGGTCAATTTAACACACAACATTCCCACAAGGGAAAAGAGGAGAAGCTAAATTCTGTAATCATTATTCTCACATTGGTTTATTTCCATGTGTAGTGTATAAATGCATAACACCTCAGTAGAATTAATGTTTCCAATCACTGAAATCCCTTGCGGACTGGTACTACTTAATGCATGCATGGACACGCCAAGTGTGCGAGTGGTAAATACAATATTTCATTGTGAACATCAGTGTGTGGACTTAAGTTGAGGTGATAAATACAGTCACACAGTCGAGGTACATGATACAGTCAAGTGTTCAATATCATTAAAGTTCAATATCAATCTAACTTTGTTTAAGAAGTATTCAATTTCTCATTTCTGCCGTGTGCCTGTTGAGACCTAAAGTGGACCACCAGCATCACAAAATTAAAGTGTGGCCTTCCAGCCCCATCAACCTGCCCTTCACTGACCAATGAACCTCAGGGTCCAATGTTCCACTCCAACGCTGGAGCTCACTCTAATCTTTCCCGAACAGGTGAGGCTGTCTGGGGAGCCCACAGGCAATAAATGCAAACTAAATAAGCGCTAGCGTTTGTTCCGGCATACAGTGGGCTCCAAATGCAGTGGTGCATAGCTGATGGGCTCGCCTCTAAGCTGCCAGAGAAGAGCAAGCCAGCGTGCCATGAAATCAGAAGAGGGTGAAGGGCCCGTCGCGAGGCCCTAACTGTTTGTCGTGCGATAGCCTGGGTAGGAGAACACGGCAAGATTAAGGAAGTAGTGTGCATTCATTGGCCAGAGGGGCGGGGCACAGATAAAACAGGTCCTTGAAACCATGAGCAAAACTACGGGACGTATGAATGTTGTACGTATTAGTGTGCGCCTGTTCCTTTCATGGTGGGATTTCATGGTGATTGGAGTGAAAACACTAATTCTGCAGTAATTGTATGTGTACACTACATAGGGAAATGCCATACCTAAACGGGGAGGTTTAAAATAAACTTAGAAATTATAAAGAAATTATAATTATGGCAGATAACTGCCAACTGGAGCACAAGCAGCAAATGTTAATTTCCACTACAAGAAGAAAACTGTGCTGAATTAAGCCCAATAGTATACGCGGATATACCCGCTGACACCAGTGCCACGGAGCAGAACAAGCACACACGGATATTTATAACGGGCTACGTCAAGTAACAAGGCCAGAACAGAGGAGCTGAAACTAAGCCTGCAATTAGCTAAACATTTACACACAAAACGTCAGTGTAGCATCTCCCAGGGCCCATGACAAGTGGATCTACACGTCTTACAGTAGCCAAAGTGAGAATAAACTGGTAATTGTGCTGTCTTTTGATCAAAAGAAAGCGGGTGGTGGAGGTGGTGTTGAGTACATGGTGATCTGTTTAGCCTCTTCAATAGTTGCTTTGTTAATTGGAGCGTGTTGAGTTTCAGCCTCTTTTGTAAAAACAATATTGATTTTTCACAGCCGAGAGAGGGATAGATAACAACTGCTCATCTCCTTGTATACTTAGCAAACTACAAAACGCTGTGAAGAATAAGGGTAGTGAGCATTATCTGGCCACTGGGGGCAGTGTAAAATCCATTGCACACCAAATCGATTATTTATTTATTTTTGCATTTAATGCCTTCCAAAGAAAACCCCACAAAAATGTATTAAAAAAATTACACAATGAATGAGATTTTTAGAGTTGGTTTGCAAGTTGGCATATCATGTGTTATGTGTATACATTTTTTATAAGAACACATGCTTTGTGCAAAGGAAAGGAAACATAGGGAATCAATGCTTGACAACTCCACTAATGAGGGATTTTATGGCAACTGGAAGCAAAACACTAAGTTGTATTTTAGGGAAAAGAGTATTTACACTACATATGGAAATACCCTGTCCGAAACAAGAGTCATTTTACTTTGCCCCAAAATGACTTTCTGAAGTTTCAGCAATTAGCTTTGCTTTCATTGAAAGTAATTGCGCTCACACTGAAAGGAGAATCATAAGGATGAACCATGCTGTTGGACAAAAATGAGGACCTATAGCTTCAAAGATATAAGATATCATGATGTGGGTACTTCAGTAGGAGAGAAACAATGTAGCTTTGACAAGAAGCTACAAATCACTTAGCCAATGTGTCCATGACACTTTTGCACTGTGCAGTTTTAAATACGTAATATTATTTAAATAATTTAAATTTAAATATTTAATAATACCCTACCATAAACTACTATATGATTCCACCAGAAAGCAGTTCACTGCTGTTGATGTCATGTCCTATCCTCTAGAGCGCATTTTCATAATTTGATTTTCTTTGGCAACACAATTCCAATTACTTATTATGACTCCTCTGCAGGGCATAACAGCAGGTTCTCACAGTGAAAGTCCCTGTGGACTCAACACCTCTGAATTAACTTGGGTGTGAAAGCAAAGTTTCCAAAAATGTGTGTGAAGCCCACACAAATATTCCAATAACGTATCCATTTAAAAGATGTACAGTAACTGCTTTACATTTGCCGATTTCATTTGATTACTGAAAACACAATTATTTCTTGTTCAATTATTAAATGTCTCCCAAACTCCCACAATGTGAGGGGCATAATTACACGCTGCCACACATCACCTGTTCTCATAGCCTCCGCCTGAGTGGAACATTAGCTCAATCAATGTCAATTATTTCACCGCCTCCATTATTGCACTGCAAGGAGTGGGCAGAATTTTAATCCAAACTATGCCATTGGTTTAGCTACATAAGTCTTTTTTCTATCATGATCAGCAATATGACATGAGCATTATTCCTGATGGATTTAATAATAATTAAATCCATAATAATAACTTTTGTCTTATTCTTTCATTTTCAACTGTGTTCTTTACCTCATCTCATCTACTGCATGTCAGACCCATATTGGAATCACAATAAAGGCAACATTTGTACATACAGTATAAGAACATTTACTTGGTGAAGGCTGGCCGACATATAGAATTTGTAACACTGACAATATGCATTAAATTGTGTAGAGTATCCACCAGGCAACCAACCTAGCCTCCCTTTTCCCACTATCTATAGAATGAAGAAATAAGGGAAACAGACAAAATTGAGACCCCCCACACGCTTTTGTTGTGAACCATTCTGGTCTCAGATGCGTCAGAAGAACTGGCGCTAAGACAAACAAAATTTACGCTAAAAGGGCTATGTGACCCCCTAACATATAAAATACATACCACGTGAGCTCCCAACTACAGGAACGTCCCAATATGGAGTTTTGACCCAGCGTGAGGGTCCGAAACCCTAATTCAAGTTAACCAGCAACAACGCAATCTGGAAACTTTATCTAAAACCAACTCGGTGGAGACACTGGGTACCCTGTGTCCTGTCATTTTGACCTAGTGAGCTAAGTGAAGTGTTCCCCCACCATCTCTCCCAGAGACAGGATGAGACAGTGACACATCTCTTATCTTGTCTAATCAAATATGTTCTTCTTCAACTATGTGAATTAATGTAATGAAATTATGTAATGAAAAGTATTATCACATTTCATCCAGAATGGTCACTCACAAGCTTTCAACAATAATTATTGATGATGTGACATGATTGTGGTTTTCATCAAGTTAAAGGGTGTTTAACTGAAACAAAAGCGAATAGCAGATAGGGAAAACTATAGCTGGACATACTAAGACAGTGCTTGTATACAGGATTTAGCGCACGGCAGGGGTGCTTGTTTGTATTCTCTGCCCATCTCAAGTGGGTGGTGGGTTAAATGCTGCTTGGCACTCAGAAACACAATATGTGTAGGCATACACAACCACCAAGTGTTTGCTAAAGAAAAAATGAGCTTGGATTGAAAAAATGTGACTGAGAAAACGTATTGTAATATGATTTTGAAAAAAATAAATCTTTCTTTCCTGTTTTATGTAAGGATAAACTCTTACCCTGCATTCACACTGCCAGAGATTTTGTAGCTAGTTGTAGCCAAGTCGCTTTGCCGTCGCTTGTGGGCGTGTCTGCCCTGTCGCTTGTGGGCGTGCTTGCCCTGCCGCTCAAAGGGGCACTTTGTGTACTGTCAGGTAGATTTACTAACACTAGTGCAGTTTACGTTGGGTCTGTTTATGCGAGTACGGTTATAGCGCATGCTATGTTTCCTCATTTTGCGTAGTATTTATCAAACCTGACACCCATCAGGCAAACAGCGCATACTCCACCCTCGAAAAGAGCAAAGAATGGGTCTATCATGGATTTTCCTACGGGAAAAAGAATGCGCATGGCTGCTTAATCTTTATTGGAAAAGAGTGATTCTCGTGCCATAAATCCTGTCTGCTCACCATCTTGGCCTATGCCTTTGCCTTGCTCGGATCACTGCTGCCATTGAATAAGGTAATTTTTTTACACACAGGAAAACGCGCTTCCTGGTTTAGACCTGCTTTTAAGAAGCGGAGAATCCCCCCCGCAGAATAGAGGCGCGCTCATACTGGCAGTCTTTGTAAATACCACGGAATATATAATTAGGTGCACTTTACGCGTTATCCTCCCACCTTTGTGGGTGGAACTCCCACTTTCCTCATGACCCTCCTACGAACGCATATTGAAAGCACAACTTGTCTCTTGGCTCATGTGGCAGGCAATCTGCGATTTTACCCTAGTGCGCCCTGTTTTTAAATAGAAGTCAGTCTTTGCGAACAATTAATGCCTGGAAACAGGTGCAAACGACTTGATAAATCTAGCTCTGTCTGTCTGCTTGCTACATTCATGGGCTAAACAAACTACGTAAGTTGTAGATAAATGTGATTTGTTTGATTTGTTTATATTTATATGTAATGCTTACAAGTACATTTCATTATTTGGTTTTAATTAAAGTATAGATTCGCTTGGTTTTGCGTTCATGGTGGTTTCAATAAACCTAACAAGAGATTAATACAACCTCAGTAACCTCCACCCTTTGTTATTTGAAATGTATGTCCCAGTAAAAGAACAGCACGCAGTTTCTCCTCCATTTTCGATCGGGATGTCAGATGAACACCTCTAATCTCTGATTGTCTAGTTGCTACACCACGTCACTGAAAATTTGAAGAAAGTAGAACTTTGGTCAAATTTCCCTGTCGCTTAGTCGCTGATTGTTTAGTCGCCAGATGCTTTTTTGCTCACTGTCGCCCAGCGCTCACTGAAATGACACATACATCCATGAGTTAGACCGCCAGACCAACTTTTCATTTGACTTTCTGCCTTTAGGTCTCGTAAAACATATAAAACCATGCATTACTTTTCAAACGCTCATTTCCAATAAATATTATGTATAAATTTGGTTAAAAATTCAACTTGCAAGTTACTCCTCAATTCTTTTACGCTTTTTCTTACATCATATCTATTTAAAATTATTTCCTGTTTTACATTGTCTTCTTTCTTTATATTTCTTCCTTTTGGGTATTATTCTTTTATTTCACTGTCAAAGCACTTTGCTAACTCTGTTTTGGAAGGTGTAATTTTTTGGATTAATACTTTTGATTAATACTTTATAATAATATAGGCTTTACCACATGTGTGTCAGTATGTGTCATTGCTGTTTGTGATCATGCTTTCACTAGAATTCCCTCTCTGCTTACCTGGGTCAGTGGTACAGAGGGGGGGTGTCCGGCCAAGGCTAGCTTCACGGTGGTCTCCCAGATGCGCGGGTCATGGAGGCCTCGGGCCGTCACCATGAACTGGATGGGCTCAGATAGGTTGGCCACCTCCCGCTCAGTGTAGACCAAACCATCGGGCCGCACGCTAAAGTTTGGATCGCTGCTTATAAAGCCAACTTCCCGGTTGCGCTGGCAGTCCTCAAATTTCACTGCAAGACAAAAAAAACACAGGGGGCGTTCAGAACATAGATAACAGAAGGATATTTGGTTGATAAGATAGAAGTAAATGTTTGACACATCTGACAATCTAAAGATTAACTAGTTTCCATCCGGACATATCTTGAAAAATCTCATTGTGTCTCCTGTCACTCAAGTCTCTTGCTCCAATGGACAAAACATTATTTTTTTTAAACCAAAGAAATTTATTTTTTTCACATTACTTATTTTTACAGACTAGCTAGATGGCTACGTCAAAACACAATTTCCACCGGTTTCTCAGGAGATCACAGAAGAAAAGTTTCTGAAAAATACATTAGGCTATAATAGTTTCCACCAAACTCAGAGAACACTCCATAAGAGAGTTAATTCCTCCAAGTTGACAAGCACAGGGAGAGAGAGAGAGAGAGAGAGAGAGAGAGAGAGAGAGAGAGAGAGAGAGAGAGAGAGAGAGAGAGAGAGAGAGAGCGAGCGAGAGAGAGAGAAGGGTTTATGGGAGAGATTGCGTGACGGGCTCTAGAGTGCATCAGTACCGACACAGGGCTGACAGATGACATGAATATGCCATTAAACCACACAATACACAGTGGGAAGCTACAGCGATGCAGACAGAGCAATTCAGAAAAGCCTTTCATTTCATTGAATCAATACACTATGATTCATGGTTTATCGCCATGCCGTGAATGTTGACAATGTATAACTGTCGCTTTCGAGTTTTGACGTTCACCTCTTTTCAAACACACAGGCGCTCACATACACACGCATGCATACACACTTTGCTCCGGCCTCCTTCCTCTCTTAAGTTGGAAAAGCATGCGTTGTGATTATCTTACACTCACACCTTGCCATTGATAACAAGACAAATTGATTTCATAAATCACCAATGGGAACAGATCGGCCGTTATGAGCTGTGAGCCGAGGCGATTTTTCAGAAATCCACCGTGAAGAATTCTGAACAGCCAGCTTTTTATCAAGCCATCTATTCAATTTATCGCCCCGCTTCCTGTCAAAAAAGCAGCGCCCAAACAACAGGCTAATAAAGCGTGGGATCTTTTCAACCGCTGCAGCGCTGTTGAGAGCGGTTTCCACCCAGAGTAATTGCATGCATAATGGGAGGGAATGGCAAACACAATTTCGACAATGTGCTCATCTAGCTCCTTGGGCAAGCACAATTCACATTTTCTTCTCTTAAAAAACAGCCCTGTGTAATATCTCCCCACCAGATTGACACACTTTTTGTGTGAATATAATTTTTTTGGTGGGAGGGGGCGGGATTGTTTATCAATAGGTGATTTTTTTTCCCCCGTGTCGCAAAGTGGGATCTGCTTGAGTCGTCCACAGACGAATTGTGGCTGATGGTCTAGGACAGACATGTATTATGGAAATGATTTCAATTAGCGGGCTAATTGTTGTCACTTACACAGGTCTCTTAGGCTTGGAGATAGATGCACTCCTTGGCAACCCATGTGTGTGTGTGAGAATGGGTAATCTCAGACTGGCTAGCATCTGTCTCATGAATGCCTGCCCTCTTTCATGTGCGCGCATGTGTGTTTATTTTTACGTTAGCACACACAAAATAAAACAGCGGGGTCGTGGAGGAGCACGGCTCAGCGGTTTTCTGCCTTGCGCGTTCCAGTGACAGTGGGACAGATGGCACGGGGACACACATGAGGCCTATGAGGCGTTGCCATGGCGCCGTGGCACAGACATGTTTGACGAGTGTCTTTGATTCTAACTGAGGGCACGAAGACCAACTCCCAGTGCTCATGTTTACCATTCACCTCCAAAGGGGCCAGCGCGCCTTTTGGAGGGGGGATTACAACCACGCTGACGTAGTCTGAAGACACATACTGTCTATTCAACAGTGTTGTGTCGTTCAGCTCAGCTTTAAACACCTAGGATACGGGCCGTGGGAGGCAGAGCAGATTAGCAACAGTATGTATAAATGTATATTTGTTAGCGTGGGAGCGTGTGGGTGTGGGGGACAAATAGAGAGAGGCGGAGAGGAAAGGCGGAGAGAGAGGCGGGCGCTAGGCGTTTAGTGAGCCGAGCCTGGGACCTGTGAAGGTGTGAATTGAGCTGTTGCCAGGCGCAGTTAAGAACCTGTCCCCAGCACCACCCTTCAGGATGAAGGAGGACACGGCTGAACTGTTTGTTTTCTCTGCCGACATCCCTGAAGGTCAGAAATCCCAGCGCTCCACGCGCTCGCGGTGCTTTATCAAGTAAAACACACACACGGGCACACACACACACACACACACACACATATACAGACACTCCCCCTAGTTCAATCACTGCTACCTTCGGACTCACTTCATCACCTGGCCTGCTTATGTGGGGAGCAGGGATTGAACGGGGTAAAAAGGAGAGAAGGAAATATTGATAGCAGTGTTAAAGCGGTAGTATGTAAGCTCTCATATCGACAATATCATGTATTTTTCAACCGTTTTAACCGCTCTCGTTTTGGGGAGGGTATTTCTGTGATGTCTTGGCTCCAGTCACTGTGAAATCCTTCAGTAGAGAGCAGCAGAACTCGGAATTGGACGAAGCGCACGTGCACACCCCCCCATTAGTCATAATTGTGTGTGTAGTCTCTTTTCATAGCTTCGTCCCCAGTGGCAAAATTATAGCTACCTCTTCAAAGTCCCCATATCATTCCAATTTCCAACTGTCATTTTGGACAGACTTTTTCAACACAACTGTGTCAGGACAGCACTCTGTGTAGCATTTATGTTGTGCAGTATGGCAAGGGAAAGAACCTACAGTAGGGACAAGTTACGTCTTCCAGCTGAAATATAAAATGTCAGCTGTTTTCTATGTGCTCATAATGTGCTATGTGTGTATGTCTGTGTGTGCTTCCATGATATTGGGACACATTTTATGTAGTGTGTGCGCTGTGATTCCCACAACATTTGCGCTTTGCGCGTACATACGCACTGTGTAGGAGGGTGGTCGATTGTTTGCGTCGTGCGTTTCTTGTGTGTCAGTGTTGTGTGTCTTGTGTCCATATGTGTATCTATTTTGGCCGCAACGTGCGTTTGTGCGTCTCTGTGAGGCTGTTAATGTGTCGTGCATCTGTGAGTGTGTCAAAGTTTTACTTGTATTTTCCCAGTGTGTCTGAGCGTGCCAGTGTGTGCGTCCTCCGTGTGTGTTTGAGTGTGCCCTGCCATCCACAGAGCTGTTTGGCAGGCTACGAGGGCCGCTGCGGAGGGGCCAATGTCATTCTGCATGGCTGCTCTTCTGTGGCCTTGTAGTGCCACAGAACATTCTGTCCAACAGAGCGGCTAGCGCCATACAGACAGCGCAAAACAGAGGGCGCAAGCATCCGAGACTCGCCCGTGCTTCCGACACACACACACACACACACACACACACACACACACACACACACGCCTGCCATGTACAAACCTGTACACAGGCACATCTGGCATAGCAATGCAAGGCGACTTTTATCTGTCTCTCTCGCAGGCGTGTGTGGTCCAGGAACCTGCTCTAGTGAGGACATGCAGCTAACGCTGTTGGCAGGTGCTAACAGTGGCTGTGTTCTATATTCAGACAGACCTGCCCCCTCTCCCCACTCCAGCTGCCTGTCACTCATCTCCAGCCTATGCCGCGGTCGCCTATCCATGCGCCTCCCCTCTCCTCTCCTCCCATTTCAATCACTGTCTCCTCCCTTTAAGCTCTCTACCTCAATACTCCCTGTCACCCTCCTCCTAACCGCTATTTTAACTCTCAGTCTCTTAAAGCGCTCCCTCCCTTCATTTCCCTGCAGACGCAGGCAGCAATGCAACCCTGAACAGCTAGACTGAGCCAGACAGCCTGTCTGGCTCGCCACAGACTTGACGGGAGGAGAACACATTGGCCGCTACCGGGGTTTTTTTTTTCTCCTGACACCCACACACACACACACACACACACAACAACAACAACCGGGCCTTTTTCCCTTCAGTTGAAGCTCCTGTGACAGGAAGTAGGGGCTTCTACTGCAACTCACAGTGGACTTCATATGTTAAACGACTAGCGCAGAATGAGGCTCTCCAAAATGGCGGTCAGTTGACACTAGAAGGGGTATGAAAAGAAATGGACCTACGCTGCCATTGCAACACAAAAACAAAAACATGGAATCACGGAAGAATGAAGGTGGCTACTACTACCTTCACAGCTGATGCCGTTCCAATCATGAATAACAATTAGAGTTGTAAGTCCTACTCTCGCAGGAAAATTGCTCGGCCCACATTGAGCTTGCACTGGCCCACATTGAGTGTATTGTGTTCTTTTTATTAAGTCCTTGTTTATCACAGCGGTTGTGCGGCACTAGGTAAACATTGCCTATAGTATCCCACTGCGTTCCTACGCCTCCCACTCTATTAGCAAATAACAGTGTTTGAAAAGGGCAGCGCATGTGATAGACAGAGGTGGCGGTACAAACTCCACTGACCGACAAACCAGCACACTGCTGATAAACATCAGTAGATCTGTTTTACTGTATTGGGTTTTACAGCTAACGTTACAGTTACAAACAGCTTTGATTTGTAGTACAATTAACAGTACTTTTTGTTGACAGTTAACAACTTATTTTAGAACATTGGCCAATGGGGGTGTCTTGAGAGCCTGTCTGATGTCACTTGGAGCACACGCCCCTTAAGGTAAACTTGCACTAGAAAACAAGACTAAGGTCTGTCACTCTCTCACATCTAAAGACAATGTGTCATTGGGCCGGCATTAGCATTTCCCCCACCACTGAAGCCTAGCATAAAATGCCCACTCATCTTCTGTACGAGAATCGCGTCAATCTCCCAAATAAGGTCTGCGTAGAAGCTAACGGTCAGAAGCAGGTGAACTAAATTAAAGCCTGTTGGCGACATATCAGCCATGCCATTCATTTACATTGGCAGCATTTAGCTTTTATCCAAAGCGACTTACAGTACAATGAGGAACATTTGTCAATAGCTGGATAGGTCATTACAGGTAAACACATTCTGTTAGAATAGTGACATCAGCAGCTCATGAATGGGCAGCATGTTGAAGCATTATCATACTACTGGTAAACCACAGCAAAACATTTATTTATATGAAAAAAATTGAACAATGTCTTTCTTAAGCAACACATTTCTCGACACTGCAATTAATTATGAGACCGTTTCGAGAATCAAATTTTGATTTAACCGTTTAGCACCCAAAGACTATTTTCAGATCCTCCCTGCTGCGTCCTGGAACGGCCACGACTAATTGCGTTTGCTCGCTGTTCTTTTTTAAAACACTGCAGGTACAATGTGACTTTCCTGAAAAGCCACAGCTGGTAATGAATTACCCTGGCACAGCCGCTCCCCTGGTTTAACAAAAGCCCACACACTTCTCTCTGACCGCTTTCTCTCACAATAGCACCCCTGCTGTGACTCTGTGGATTGTACGCCGTGTAAATGCCTCTATGTATTCCTACTGAAGTGAGAGGTGAGGAAAGGTAGAAATTATGAAAGACAGTGAGAGAGAGAGAGAGAGAGAGAGAGATGGGTGTAAGTCCTTTTTATAGTCATCGCAGCTGAATAACGTGTTGGGATGTGTGTGTGTGTGTGTGTGTGTGTGTGTGTGTGTGTGTGTGAGAAACAACAAAAACCGAAATTAACGTCTCTAAATGTGAAAAAGTTAGAGCGCCCACGGGCCTGTGAGAACTCTCTGTGGACTTTATACCTGAGATCCAACAGCAGAGGCCTCGGCACTGCGGCCCTGGTGGAGCTCTCTCATTGGATTAGAAAGATCTCATTGCAACAGCACACGTTTATTTTTTCTTCCTGCAAATAGATTCCCTTGCGTGTCATTGCATTAACACACTAATAGTCCACATGTTGGGCCTGTGGTATATGCTCCATCGTTTTAGAGATCGCATCACTAGTCTGGGGATCTAATGTTCTGCCGTGACGTGTTTTGGAAGTCTTCGGGGGCGTGTGTGTGTGTGTGTGTGTGTGTGTATGTGGAGCTCTGCACATCACCGGGCAACTCTCTTATCGCTGTGTTAGCCCTTTCTTGTGGGCATGGCACGAAGGGGCTAGGAGACAAGAGAGGGGAAGCGGCAAGATAAAGAGGAAGAGGGGCCACAAAGCAGAGCGGATGCAATTAAACGACTGTGGCACAGATCACAGTGCAAGGCGTCATTGTGATTAATACACCTTTATTCAGCCCAGGAGCTTTGCTCTGCCTTGTGCACGTACTGCTGTGTGTGTGTGTGTGTGTGTGTGTATGTGTGTGTGTGTGTGTGTGTGTGTGTGGATTGGTTATCAGTCCACAGCTAGGGGGCACCCAAGTGTCCGAGCACAAATGCTGTCTGCAGGTGTAGTGTGAACCACCTTTCCCCAAACTGTTTTCAAGGTTACATGAGGTGTCCCGCTTGTCACCTGAACCCGCCTGGACAGCTCCTGAAAAATGGCAGTATCTGTCCCTGTCAGACCGGAAATTAACCCCAGGAAAAAACGGTGACTCCCAGCTTGACTCCCAGCTTGACCGAAGTGAGTGTCTATCCCCCCCAAAAGAACAACATTGTACCCTCCAAAACATCATATTACACCACTTATTTTATGTAAAAACATTAATTAACATGTTTATTGGGAAACATTTCAAGTTAGCAGATAGCTATACTGTACCTACAGGTAGATTAACTTGAACTACAACACAAACACAAATGACCAAAAATATATAAATAAATATAAAAATGTTGCCAAGCTTCATTAATCTGCAGCATTGTGTACTAACTTTGATCTGAGTCCACCACCATTGGGATTTGTACTTCTCTGTAGGTTGAGCTGCTCCAGAAAAATCTAGCACACCATGTAGCTGACCGCCTCTTCTGCACCAGCTAATTTCAGAGGGTGGAGTCTGTAAAGTCTGCCATCGCATCCATCCCTCATGCACACAAAACTGCCCCCGCAAAGTCACAAATCCTGATTAGGAAAGGTGTCTCTCCTCTGAGGGGTTATGGCAACAAAGACATGGTCTCTCTCTCTCTCTCTCTCTCTCTCTCTCTCTCTCTCTCTCTCTCTCAGCCAGGACAAACATACTATATACCGATTTTTTGTATTATTATTATTATTTCTTTCACTCTTTTCCCACTCGCCAAAGTGAGCCTCCAAGGCTTCCCCTTCGATTTAGCTCCAGCCGAGACGGCCCCACGCTTTATCACAGCAATATCTTTTTTTTAAGGGGGCAAGGCAAAGAGACAGCCTCAAGGCTACACACTGTCTGTTATCTCACAGGACAATATAATAATTTTCACACAGCCCAAAGCGAGGTGCAGAGACCACAGCTGGGGCCAAGTGACAAAGTGCTGAACATGAGCAAACTAAGGGGCAGGGCTGAGGAGACAAAAAGAGGCTTCTGGGAAATATCTGTGACATTCACTCGACCGTGTAACGACTGTAACGAAAAGCTATTAGTGCAAGTAACTTTCTTCGGCTGTGAACCGGACCTGGTATTGCACACATTGTGTGATAGGTGGAAAATCGGTTTTATATTATAGTTATACTTTTGTAACTGTCTTTTGACATGGCAAACCACATGGCCTTCACCTTTCAGGACTGTAGCACATCTTAGTTGGTTATTTTTATCTAGCCTCCATTACCCTTGGGACTGGCCTCAATAAATACTAAATGACTAAACACAGGTCTGCTCCCCCTCCTCCGGAAAGTGGAAACTCACTCAGAAGGTAATCAGCTTTTAATTTTCTTTCCCCTATCTTCTTTTATGCTCTCCCTTTATCTGTCTCTCTCTCTCTCTCTCTCTCTCTCTCTCTCTCTCTCTCTCTCTCTCTCTCTCTCTCTCTCTCTCTCTCTCTCACACTCAGTGAATCATGTGGACTCCACCCCCCACCTCCCGCACCTCTTTCTATCTTGTTATTAGCATGGAAGCATAACATATTAGCATAGAAGTCCTTACATCTCTCCCTAGTGATTTTTTAGCTGCTGCGTTCAGAATCTTGATTTGATTTCCTACATTTGGACTAATTAGCATTACAAATATACTCTTAGAGAGGAACAGACATATCTGTTATGCCTGAAAAGGCTAATTTGAGCCAACGGAGGCCTGGGGCCCGGCGAAGAACGCTCATAAATTTGTATAAGCAAAAGTGTTATCACAATTTTGAATAATAAATGGCATTAGTATCCTAGCCCAATCAAACTCCACTCCCACAGTATTTATGTAAAATTTCAAAAAGGGATGTTAGTTTAAAGGGACACTCCTCAATTTGTGTCCAGAAGTGCCCTTGTGGTTGAAACCAGTGTTGAATTGACGCTGTTGTTTTGGTTTGAACCTCAGCGAGTGCGTGCCCCTCCCCCACTTCCTGCTCTATACCGCACCCACAGCTCCATGCTCAGTTTTATTTCTTACATGAACAATGTGGAGATTTAGGGTTCTGGGGCTCAGTCAAGGAGTGTGCCTTTAAGTTGAGTTAAAAAGTACAAACAAGAACTGAGAAACGGTCTGTTTTTGATTCTCACAATATGGTGATCTATTTTTCTCTCTCTTCTCTCCCACTTGGGCTTTCTCTCGCCGGCTAGGCCAGATCGTGTCTTTCAAAGCCAGTGATTAGACCTAAGACAGATCTTCTTCATTATCTGCCGCTCTCATCCATTTCGAGCTAATCCTCTCGCTACTCACATCCCCTCTGGGCAAGTGATAGGCCAGGGCCCACCATTAGTCTCCAGGCTCCAAAACCAGGGACACAAACCCATCTGTATTCTGCCCAGGAGAAGATCAAGGCCATCTCAAGAGTCAGTGCCGCCAAACTGGTGTTCAACCTCTATCTGTAATTGCACTGTTGTTTTTTTCCCATCCCCTTCCTGTCTTGGAATTTTTCTTCAGGGGTGTAATAGATGTTCGTGCATTCGAAGCACTGATGTATCAATTTGCTTTCTGTCAATCTCTTCCACTGGGGAGGCGAAGGCGGGGGGCAGTGGCCATGTTGGAAACGTAATTGTTCACTCTTATTCTTTCTTGTCGTCTGAAGTTTCCATCTGGATGTCTGGAACTGTAAAGGTCATTCCGTTGATCGATCATAGCTGTCTAATTGCGCTCATTATTGTCAGCGAGCACACAAAAGAGGGTTTGAGCTTCGAGCCTGCAGGCAGATGATGTTCATCTGGACAGCACAAATGCAGGGACCGTGGGGACGCCTTGTAGTGAGCCGGGTACTGATGTCGCCATTATGGAGATAATTGCTTCTGCGACGAATGTTATTGAGCCAATAGGCTCCATGTTCTTGTTCACAAAAAAATAAAAAATAAAGCAGGGATCAATGCTTACTTACCCTGGGCCAGTGAAAAGACATTTCAAATTTAGTGTTTGTACTGTAGAAAACAGTATTAGACAAATTTAGAGAATACTATACACAACTACCAACATAAGATTAATGTCGGGGACAGAAAATAATCCTTCAGTATTGGTTCAGAAATCAAATTGGTAGCCGTATATACATATAGCTGTATACCCGTATAGTAGTATATCCGTATAGCTTGTCGCTAACAGTTAACAGAAAATCAAGTTAACAAGCAGAATGTAAGCAAGCAGGTCATAAACTTTGTAATACCGGGAGCAACCTGCATCGTCCATACTGCAGCTCAACTTGCATTTCAGTATGCAGACATTTGCCACTTTAAAATTGATTCAAATGCCTGAGTGCAAGGCTGCTTTATGAAGAAAAATAGCAGAAACTTCTGGGCAGCATTATGCTTCGAGGGACTGTTCCAGAAAATCAATTAATAACATCACTATTACAGCTGCACCTAACATTTCCTACTTTGTACTCTTTAGCATGTTTGATCTCTCCTACTGTCGAACACAGTATAGCTGCTGAGATCACAGAGATAGGGAAGGAAGTATTTCAACAAGGGCCCCCTTCTAAACCAATTTACGGTAGCGCTTCAAGGGAACCTCCAACCGAAAATTCAAGGAAAATTAAATTATAAAATCAATGAATAGACTCCAACAGGGCTTTTTTGAAAGCCACTCTTCAGGAAAAAAGCCCAGCTTGCGTCAAAAGGCCAGCAGAAGGGTGCAATACGCCCTATGACTCCTCCTTTATTTACCAGCCCCTTTTAAAATGATCTAATAAAACATGTTGCCGCCACACACCCAAGGCAATTTCCCTGTTGAATGACTTGTACACTAAATAATCAGATACAAGGCACCCCTTTAAACCCCCCTATCTTTCTTACGAATGTCCCATGCAGACAGTTATCATAGGCATCAGCAGTGGTCCTTTATGCGAGCATGCCAAGGTCCCTCAAGTGTTTTGCAGTAAGCCTCATTGTCAGCTATAGATGTACAGTAGGAGCCACAATAGCAGATGCTGAACCACTCTGCTCAGGCAATGCAAAGTCGGTCCCCCTGGGCCGTGGCGCCAAAACCATTAAATTCTTATCTCCACCGGACCACTCGCCACAGGCCAGAGAAATGCCTTCTGAAAGGTCAAATGTGGGTGTCTCTCTTTGGGCCTGTTTACTTCCTCTGTGGCTCTTTGAGAGAAGATATTTCTGTGTTTTTCATTAACTGATAATACCACTCATGACCTTGTGATAAAAGTACGTTAGCCAGAAACTATTCATTAATCTATAAAGGATCAGGTTGTCTAGGTTATCAAGTGGGCAGTAGTACACAAGTTATCGCACACAAAATGTGAATGCGCTTAATTGCTTTCTATTTTCGTATGTCATTAGTGCAACTTCTTCCCAGTTGAATAAAAATCTCACAAGCAGTTATTATTAACATGATACATTGACCATATGAATGAAACATTTATAGTATAAGACAAAGGCTAAATTCCACTTAAAAAACAGCTATAGGCCTACTGTACTCAATTGTAAAGTAGTAAGTGGAGGTCGTCTTTATAGTTGTTTTTCTACATCTTACTAAAGACAAAAACAAACACATGACCTCTATATTGAGATGTGCAGATATATTCAGGAACATTACTAGGTCTGCTATAGTATAACCTTCATGAAATAATACCGTGCTTGTGGCTACATGGGGCAGGATAGTCTAGTGGTCTAGGTGTTGGACTCCCAGCCAAAAGGTCGTGGGTTTGATCCCCGGAGGTGGCCTACCTGTAAGCATCCTTGAGCAAGATGCCTAACCTCTATCTGCTCCATGTAATAGCACCATGTAATTGTAAGTCGCTTTGGATAAAAGCGTCTGCTAAATCATCAAATTGTACATGACTCTTGTGACGAGCTTCATCAAAATGTTCCACCATGCCGGCTGTCCCTTTTATACAGACATTATTCTGGTTCAGAGGCGGAACAACATTGACATTCCGCCTCCGAACCTTTTACGCATAATAGTGAGGCAAAATGAAGGCACAGTATTTACTCCTTAAAAACGCTTTGTAAAAAGGTCTTATATGTACTAATCCAGTGCCATTAGGAACAGATGTTCCATCAATTCACACGTTTTACTTTGGTTTTTTTTCAGTTGTTTAACCTATCAAGTAGAAAGAAACTCCTTACAGTTTACTGTGCATCTCAGCTAGCCAACAGCGCAGTTAGCGGCGTGGCTAACCTCTAACGTATGCTCGGACCTAAGCTGTCTGCTATGCATAAATCTCTGTGAAGCTGCAGGCTAGTGAGGTGACAGAGAGCCAGTTGAGGACATTCAGAGCAGCATGAAGGATGGTGGCAGCTGTTCCCTCAGGGCATGGCGATGCCACTAGATCGATTCAGCCATTTTGGAGCCTGCAGTATAGTACAGGCCCTTTTGGCTTCGTCAGCACTGTTCAGCTCAGCAACTCCTCGGTCGCTGTCAGAAACCCCAGAGAACGACCAGCAATGAGGGGAGGAACAGGCTGATGGATTTCGAGTTGGACAGTCCCCTCAACTACAGCTCTGACTCAACTAGAGTGCTAACTATCTGAATGAGCAATTCTAATGTCCGGGCATGTCAAATCTTTTTAATTTTTTGGAAGGGCAGTCAAAATTCTGATGCACCTGGTTCAACTAATCCCCGGGTATTTATCTCAGGTGGGAGAGTGAGTGTGAAGGCATGCACACTCAATGTTTATATGCTGAGGTAATTCCCTTTACAATCATTTACATGCAAGTTTTCTCTAATTTGTTCCCCTCTGCGGAAAATATACAGCACACCCCGTGATTTGTGGGCTGTCTGGCTCACTGTGCTACCTCATTTCAAATGTTCCTTTGGGCCTGAGTCATCGTTTAAAGAGAAAGGCGGGCAGAAATGTAAAAGCTTTAGTCTCATCTTTGAATAGCCCTCTCATCTAACAATTAGACAAAGAAACTTTTTGATTGGACCACTTATGGAAAAACCTTTGCTTCTTATTTGAGAGTGCAGCTGTAACCTCACATACATATTTTTTTAAATAAAGTGTAGCATTCTGCCTCAACTAGTGAAAGTTAACTTCTCCTCCCTGCTGCGCACAGGAAAAAAAGCTCGCTTTTGTGCTGTAACTATTTGTGTATTCAGCAATAATGACGCAGAGAAATCCATTAAGCACAATTGCTGTGTTGGCATGGTTACATTTAGGAGGGCTAAGCAAATTCCGGTGCATAGATGAGAGAAAACTATCAAGGCCGTCAGATGCGGAGAGATATCACAAAGCCAAACTCGCAAAATGCTTCAACATAATAAGGTTTGCTTGTTTTAAGTGTGCGACCCTGTTTGCCTTCAACTCCCGCTCCCCCAGGAAAGCTGTTGTATATCTGTCAGGGATGCAGGGATCCTCGCATATGCTTGTTTTCATCATAACAGAAAGTATTAATGAGCCGGACATCTTTGGTCTTAAAAAACTGAATAATGAAACCAATAATGAAATGGTCAGTAATTGTGTGTTATTTTGCCCACAAGGGGGTAGGGAAGGCACAAGCCGGTCCCTGTAAAAAAAGAAGAAATACACGCTTTATGGGCATGTGTAAACAACATACCAATACAGTATAAAGTGACTGAAACTGGAGTCTTTAAAATTCACATGAAATCACACAATGACACTAGATCTCACACACTATGCCTCTAAGCCTTTATTATTAGGGATAAGAAAGCCATGGGTCTATCTGAATCCATTATAGTGCCCATATATATAGAACACATAACACTATAAGACATCAGAGTCACACATTACCTTCTTTCAGTTTTTTTGGAGAAAAAAAAGAAATCTATCCGTATAAGTATTTTTTATGAAAAAAGCTTACTGGAAAATGTCAAGCTGACTGTCATTAAAGACGACGGTGACATTTTCATTCTATTTTTTAAAGCCGCGATTCCATCTCTGACAACAGAGGCCCTAATCTTGCCTGCATGTCACCAGAAAAGAAGGCAGACAGATTAACTCCATTACTCTCTGACTGGAGCGAATGAAGGAAACAATACATTCCTCATTTGAGTCTAATCCTGCTTTGGGGAGGAAGGCAGCGGAGGAGAAATAATGTTGGTAGAAAGTGGGGTGGGGTGGGGGGGGTGGTTGTGGAGGGAGTGTGTGCGTTATGAATAAGTAGAGAGACAGCCCCCATGTTTGCTCATTGTGTTTTTTAATGCTCGCTTTTTAAAGTACAACCCTGAGAGCGCAAAGAGGGTAGCAAAAGAACAGCCAGCAGGAAGACGAAGAGAAGCCGACATGGGGATAGACAGAGGAGTGAGGCATGATGGAGTGACATACAGTGAGGAAGAGAGGCTGATGGAGGAGAAACAAGTGTGTGTGTGTGTGTGTGGGGGGGGGGCTGAAAGACAAATGACAGACAGAATGAGGGTTACAGCACCGATATTTCAGAGTTGGTACGCCTGTCGGTGCTGTAACCTGTTAACCCTTCGTGGGACAGGAAACACCCGCTGACTACAGCTTTCTGTCTGGACCGATTTGTGTGACCGATGGGGGAACTACTTTATTAAATGATGGACTTCATGGTGATTGAAGACAACACACAAAATCTCCTTATATATTATTCACGTATACATATAGAAATACCCAAACTGGAGGTTTTAAATACTTTCATTTAGTGGTAGTGTGTACAACGTGGTGAAATGCTGACTTTTGGTCAGTGAGTAAACATAATATAAAAAAAATCCACCTTTGCTATTTTACGGAGAACACAGTTAGAGAATTACTAATCTTCATTCAGGATAAATAAAACAACAACTCGAAGTCAGGTTCTGGTCGGGAAGACAGACCGGGTCAGGCTCACTTTTTAAGCACTACCCAGGCCACTGTTGCCTCATGGGAGATGCGGTCCGGGCTGTCATTCTGACAACTGACAGCACGGGGCCTTCTGTCAACCCATGACAGCATCCATCCCACATGCCTTGCTCTAATACTGTATGATCCACGTGAACGGTGTGGCCTAGAGGTCATAGAAGTACTGTAGATACAGTATCAAGGATGGACATGAAGGATTCCTATTGTGTGTGTGTGTCTGGGAGAAGGGTGGGGTGCTGACACCAGCATCAGTGCTGGGAGGCTGGATCCTCTGTCAGACTCTGTCTGTCTCTCTCTCTCTCTCTCTCTCTCTCTCTCTCGTTCTTCGTGTCTTCATCGCTCACACGCTCTCCCTCATTGCCTTGCTCAGACTCGTCCTGTCAGCTTCTCCAACTCCCGGCATCGCTCTTGTGCTTTAAGAGCAAGGGAAAAGAGGAGCCTGGCTTCAGCTTCAGTAAACAAAAGAAAGAGGTCCCTGTGGTATGTGGACCATTCGGAATCCCCTTCCGTCAGGCTCTGAGGCGTCAAATGTCTCTATAGCCCCCCCGTATTAACGCATTCAGGTCCTCTGGTTGTTTGCAGGGGACCATGTGATGAGGCTAGGCTGGATAATAGAGATGTGATGATGCGTGAGCCGATGAAAATTAACAATGGCTGAGGTGGCTCCATCATGGCATTTTCCGAGTCGGGGCGGGGCTCGAGGCTCATTGAAAATACATTACTACGCCATCAAAAAAGCCGACATGGCATTTTGCCTGGGCTGAGAGATGGCAGCGTCTGCAGCTGGCTGTGCGCCAGGAAGTTCAAAAGGTAAGGTCCCGGCTTAGTGGGCGTTCACACTGAGATACGCTGAGCGCAGAGAAACCGCTAGTTGCGTCCCTATGGCCGTTCACACTAGAACAACAAGAAGCAACGAGTTGGACAATAGGCAGATGAGTTTGTGTTTTGGAGCGTACACTTCAAACAACGACTGAAGTGATTTGGCAAGAAGTGCTGCTTTAAACCAGCTAAACCCACATATACACTCCGAGGGCACCAGCAATGAAATATGGATCTTTCAAAATTTACCTCTTCCTCCTTCCTGCCTTCTTTGTCAAAGTCGGCATCTGCAAATTGTTCTTAATAGTATATAGATGCCTGGAGAGAAGTTTCAACACATGGCAGACACAAGCCACGTTGTCTGAAAGAGAGCTGCATACTGTAGATGAAAATATATCTGTAGAATTAGCCTTTTTTCTCTACAGAACTTCATATAACTCAAATGTTATCCTTGGGTTTATTGACTTTCACAACACAAACCTGTATAAACTGCCTAAGCTCCATATGAATGAAATGTTGAGCTATAATACAAGTGGCTCTACTGGATTTATGGATATAATCTATTCAAACAATATTGTCAGAGCACACAGAGGTTCAACCACTAGCAAGGGAATCACATTAGGCATCGTATTTACAAGGTAGATAAACTAATTGAGTTTCCCAATTCCCCCAGTATCTCTCTGACTAGCCCTTGTCTTTATAAAGTATTAAAAAAGAAAGAATTCTAAACAATATTGCTGATGCCTCTTCAGAGACCTTCCAACCTTTCTGTTAACTGCAGAAAAGTAACAGAATAAAAATGATGTGTGTCAGCATACAGATACAAGGACATTTCTACTGGTAAACCAAAACAGTTTGGTCAAAGGATTTTGCAACCGCATTCGATATTTCTGTGGGAATAAAAAGTCAGCCTACGTCACAATCTTCAACCTGAAAATAACACAGGTTCACATATCAGGACACTGAAAATAATCCCAAACATAACTGTTTTTGGTGTGAATGAGAAAAATGTATTAAAATCTATTTATTGTCAAAGTTGTATGTATACATCAGTCTTACAGTTAGCATTTCTGTTAACAAATAATTTGTCCTTGTGTCATTTTTGTTTTTAATTCAACACTTATCTATTCGGACAATCTAAATCAATCAAATAATCTAGGAATGGATTTAAAGCTGCTCTCTGCAACTTTAACCTTAATTTCCTTTTTTTGTGTGTGGCATTCCAACATAAAAATTAAGCACTTGCTGCTAGTAATTTCCACTCATCTCCATTTTAACATTCTCCAGCAGCATTAAATCAGAACTATAAAAAATGGCAGAGCACGTGTAGTTACCTGCAGATCCAAATGCTTCACTCAAGCACTAATTTATATCCTTTCTCTGTAGAGAGTGTTTCTGAACAGGCTAAAGGGTCCGCTTCTCAAAAGCATACTTATATAGGGTTTCTCAGCCTACCTGTAAGCTTCCTCGAGCAGGAAACACCTACCTGCTCCTGTAACACTGGTGTTGATGGCAAGAGTAAACGCGAGCCTTAAGGGCAGCGACAAACAGGCGTAAAGGCAGAGTGAAGCAGTAAGTGCTTGAAGGCGGCACATAAACGCAGACTGACACTAGAAACGAAAAAACACAGGGTACAGGCAAACAACTTAGTCTCTGTAATAGTCAATTGCCCACAGGTGTGGGTTCTGCTGCGCTCCGCAGCAGTGGAGGGAGGATGAGGAGGATGAGGAGGATGAGGAGAATGGTCATTACAGCTCATTAATACATGTCGTATTCACTGTCTCGTTGGACAAAATTATCGGATAAATGACATTATTATCTCTGCTGGTAGTGGACCAGATAAAAGTATGCTTTAGAAAAACAATGGAGGTAAAAGAAATGGTTTCTGGTTCATCAAATAGCATGTCTAAAATAATATGTTTCACTCCGAACACCAACATGTAGGTTTTTACTGAGGTCAGGTAGAGTCACACAAAAAAACAATATCCTCACAATACTATCCCTAGTCCCTAGGAATGAGAGTGTAAAAAAAAATAAAAAGAGCTTTCCACACCAAGACCCAGAAACTATTTCTCTAATGTGGACAAATGTCATTGTCCTCCTACCATTGCTGTTCCTCCGCCATAACCTTTTAAAAAAGTAATATGGTGACCTTATAAGATGAGAGACAGAATGTGTGTGTGTGTGTGTGTGTGTGTGTGTGTGTGTGTGTGTGTGTGTGTGTGTGTGTGTCTGAGTTTCTGAGTGTGTGAGAGACTGGGAAAGATGGGCCAAGTATAATTGAGGGGACAAGTGTCATTTAATGTAAGGTAAGAGTAATGAATGCAAGAACACAACGCGTGTCTTCACCGTACCATAGTATTTCAGAGTGCATTGGGTAGCAAGCTAGCCACTGGTATAATTATTACAACAAACAACGAATAAGCATGACGTCGATTTCTGTAATACAGGCACTTTTTCAACAGTTGCAACTACTCAAGGACACTGATTCACCCGAGTGTTTCTACAGCCGGATGTGAACGGTTTTCTATTGAGGGTTTCCAGACTGATTGTTGTACTGCAGCGGAGTGAAGCTATCTGTCACCTTAAGGCTAGTAGAAGCAAGCACGTGAAAGCAATGGGGAGAGAGAGAACGAGTGGCTTAATCCAAAGAGAGGTGAACAGATAAAACGCACAGGAAGGAATCACGTGAAAGTGAGCGAGGTCGCTGGAGAGCTTGTGATCAAAACACGTGGATATAAAGAGGCGATATACACAGGAGAAAACATGAGTCTCCACAGAGAACATTTTGTGCTGCAACACCCACATAGTTCTTTGCCATAGCACGACCTTTACCTCCCACTAACTAATACAGTGATAATAAAAGTTTGGTGACACATACGTATTCTTATTTAAAAATGAAACAAATCATTTCCCTAAAAAAAGGTTGAAAGCCACTACAGTCAAAGGTTTGTGTTAATCTTTGCAATACACATCACGATTTCTTTTAGAGCTATTTCTTCTGCAGGGTCATATCTTTAAAGGCTTACGTTCTGACATTGAGTCTGACTCTCTCTCGCGCCCCCCATGAGTTGCTTTCCCTCAACAGTGAAATGTTCAACCTAGGCCCTTGAGGGTAAAAACTAAATTATGAATCAACTAGCTATAGATGTATCCATCTGCAGAAACATATATATAGCCTACAGCCAGAGGTTCAAATTTAGGCTACATTGATTTGAAAATGTTGATCACATTCTAGTCTGAATAGTATGTCCACATAGTTTTATAGTTTTTTAGTATTTTTATAGACGGGCAAAGAGCAATACATATCTGCAGCTCTATGGTGAGAGAGACCCGCGTGTTCCCATCCAAATTCACCTGGTGGAACAGAGTGACCTGGTTCTGCCACAAGCTCTCAGTCATCCTCAGTGCGCTCAGAGAACACACACACACACACACACACACACACACACACACGCACGCACACACAGAACTGACACTAACATGGGCCATGTTGAGCTCCCAAAGGGCACATGCCCTCCCCGGCTCTGATCGGTGATGAGCTCAACCCAGCACATCACAGAGTGCAATGTTCACACACTGACTAGGACCGAGACACAAGATGATTTGAAGGCCTTAACTGTTATTTTCGAATCGTGTTATGATTCAGCGTTGTTGTTATCTTTGTTAAGGTCTAAAATGCATCCATTTTTTTGGCCGTTTATGTATGAATATATTTTTTTTAATGTAGGCTGCGGTCCATTTCTTTCTACCTAAACAACCTACAGTATTAACAATGGAAGGTCATGTGTGTAAAAAAAGATTGACAAAAGCCGCCATACTGATTAGCTGCTTATGACTATAATTGAGACACTGAAGTTTAATAGACACTGCAGTTCTGTCACGATGGGCGCGCTCACGGCTATGCGCACCTGTGGAGGATTAGCCCCACAGGTGCAGGACATTAGTCGTTAGTTTCCGTTACTATTTAGTTTCCCCAACAACCCCAGGAGTTGTTGGGCATTGTTTTGACTTATGCCCTGTGTGTGTGTGTGTGTGTGTGTGTGTGTGTGTGTGTGTGTGTGTGTGTGTGTGTGTGTGTGTGTGTGTGTG